>JAEVFN010000065.1:600000-817183 GCA_030449075.1 Murraya paniculata
TCAAAAGCACTTTCAACCATATCTCAAATAAAACCATTTTGGCATAAAAGTGCCACCAACATTATAAGACAATTCATATGATAATATCTCCAAATTAGTTATAGTATATGTAGATTGTAACCAATTGTAAGAAATATATATACAGTCATAGTCTTATTAGTAAAAATGAAGCGAGCTATGCCATCTTCTATCACCTCATTAGATAAATCAACTTTGTGAATAAACCTACCAATGAGGTTGCATAAATAATGCAAATGTTGATCACACCAGAAGCCTCCTCTCATTTCGGCCCCTACCAGAAAGCAAGAGATTAAATATGACAATGGAAATTGGATCTAAAATTTAAAACATAGGAAATTTATACGTGTATCATGATTGTGCCTATAGAAGTTAAATCATTGGCAAAACTTAGATTATGCCTACACACTCTGTAATTAACTTAACTTTGTTCTTAACTTTGTTGAAGCTATCATTTTGGAAAACATGGTTAAACCTATTTCAATGTCACGTTTCAGATGTAAGAACTTGAGAAAGAGGAATAATTAAGTCAATAACATATTTGAAAACATACCCTTTTCCCACTAATTTAATTCTGGGTCTTCTTAATTTTCTAATTAAAATCTACATATTAAATGTAATTTACACCTAAATCGTCCCCAAATTGCAGTGATGGAAAATGTCAAAGTATTACCTCATGTTATGATAACTGTGCCGCTTTATAAATGGCTGTGGCTGTTGCGTAATGGCTATCGGTAGTGGCGGTGACGGTGGATGTATCGGTGATGGTGGCTGTGAGTTATGGATGGCGAATGGCAATTTCAGCCGCAGATTGTGGTGGATCGTGAATGGCTGGACCTTGGCTGATGAAGGAATGGGGAAATACTTGGCAAACAAAACGTGGCTTGATCTATGCCAAATCTTATTGCCTATTTGGATTCGACAACAGTTTATGATTTTATCTATAGTTGAGTTATGGTTGTGTGGGTGAAATGAAGAAAATGAAGAAGAAGAAACAGCTGGGTTTTTTTGCAAGTAAATTATCTACGCGAAACGATGCCGTTTTAGATCGAATAAAAATAAAAACATTAATAGATGAAACGGCATCGTTTCAAGCCGTTTCGGGATTTTACCCGGGGCAAACATCAGAACTGCTATAAATATGCGGCAGGCTTATGTGGCACGGGAGCCAGTCGACATGGCTAGGGATGGCAATTTGCGGGTCCGGGTCCAGGTTTGGTCTTTCCAGATCCGGACCCGGACACAATTTTTATATACCGGACCCGGATTAAAACCTGGTTTTTTTTAATTCGGGTCCGGTCAAATCCGAAAAAATCCGGGTACCCGGATTCTGGATTTTGAACCTGAATTTTCAAATTAATCCATGTTATCTTTGGCCTTGGACTTGCCGAGTTAGATTTTTTTTTTCTATTTATATTAAACGATTTATTAAAAAAATTAATATTAAAATAAAAAACTCCGGGTCCGACTTTTGAATTTACGGGTTACTTGAATTCACGGGTTACTTGAATTCGGATCCGGACTCAAAAATATGCGGGTTGTACAATTTCAATTTGTATTTCGGATTAAAGTAGATACGAACCCGGCCCGAAAGATCCGGGTCCGGGCCGGGTGCGGGTTTGGTTGCCATCTCTAGACATGGCATATGTGACGCCAGATGTTACGGCGAAATCGTCCGTCACATAAAACCCTGAACTTTGTATCCGCCAGCATCGCAAATGTTATTTTATTTTAAATCTAAAATTTTAATCTGTTATTTATATCTTGGCCGGCGGTGGCGGCTTAGTCGGTAGCTCATCATTGCCGTCAATTTTGGACACGCCGGCGGCAACGATTAGCGACCGTATCGGAAATCAAAATTGACGGTGCGGCGAACCTTGCGTTAATTTTCGTAAGAATCAGTTAATTCGGTGTAGAATTTTAATAAGAATAGTTTTATTGTTGATTTCAGCTTTCCAATTTTCAGCTTCAATACTTTCATTTTGAAGCAGAGATGATGATTAATCTTTAATTTCGGATGTTTCTCCGTAACTGAAGAAATTAAAATGTAATTTTCAGTGGAATTTTTGTTTAGTTTATGTTATCTCGTGGTTTATAGCTTTGGATGACTGAAACATAGATTTTATGTCTTATGTGAAAATTGAAGAACAAAATTAAACAGGTGGTGGAAATTGATTTTAGGTTTCATTGGGGAAGCTGGCAGACTCAGCTTACGAGCTTTTCTCTCGTGCTGGTGATTCACTCTTTCCTTTGATAATTTTATAGTCTCCCCTTGATACATGCATTTGAGTACTTTAATTCTTTTTTTTTTTAATTAATTATTCTCATGAGTGAATGTTTCTATGGTTTTTGATTTCAGACTGAGATTTAAAAATCTATAATTTGTTGTTATATAGTATTGGAGTAAATAATTTATTAACAATGCTTATTGCAATTTGGTTTGGCAGTTCTTTGCTTCCCCGTGGTAGCTGTCATTCTTGCTTTCTATGGAAAGTACATAATTGGCAAAATGATCTTGTTAATGGAAGGGCTTCATTGAAAATCTTTGTTCTAGTCTTGACAATATTTACCAGCAGAATATCCTTGGGTGAGAACTCTTTTCTTTTCTATATTTTACTTTTTATTCATTTTTGCAACCCAGTTTTCCAACAAACTCCTAGCTCATAAGTTGCATTTAGATAGAAAAGGTGTGCTATTGTTTATATATTTACTTAGGTATCTGCTGGTTTTAATTAAAAGTCATTTTTGTTGTTGTGCTTACATGCTTCTGGTTGAAACTTTGGGTCATCATTAAACTGTAACTTGCTAAATTTCAGCTTTCCTATTTCAAGTGAAAAATTAAGTAGACATGGGTGATTCCTTGATTGATTTTCTCTGTGATTGGCTTTCTCCAGTATAGGATATGCTAATTGAAAGGTTGCTACATTTTGTCAATGTTGAAAGGTTACAATGATGCGATTTTAGTGAAATGTGCAAAACAAGTGACATTTTATATGTGTCAGAAAATTTCACTGTTGGTATATATTGCTCACTCTCTGTTGACCTAACAATGTTGCATATAATACAGGTTTTATTTTTGGATGAACATGCAAATTTCTATATTCTCCTCTTCATTCATAGTCAAGGCAGAATTTTCATAATATAGTTGCATTTGCCATTTTCACGTCTTTTTGTTGTTTCTCTTCCATTTGGGCTATTGAATTGGGCTTTTACTTTCGTTGGGACTCTATAGTATTAACATTAGTCGAAGGTTTCCTAAGGATCTTGGAAATTTGACAAACTTGGTGAGCTTGAATCTATACTTGAACAATTTAAATGGTCCAAATCCACCAACGGTGGGCAAGCTGCAGACGACATTTCCTGTATGAGCACAAATCCTTCACGTTACATTCTTTTGCCTGACCCTCCAATTTTTGTTACAATTTTTGGATTTTATTGTCCATGGAAGTGGTTTGCACACTTATGTCAGACTTTCTAATTTTTTTATAATTCTGTGACAATATATTGCATTATGAAGCTTCTGGTTTGCACACTTTATTTGGTTTTGCTTGGTTGTTTTGGTATAAGTGTGCTTTGTCATTGGGGTGAGGTCCAATCAGCAGCCACTAAAATGCCTCCAAAATAATAATAATAATAATAATAATAATTGGCTATCTTAGCGAAATCTGAAACTTGGTGTGTTTCAGCCAAACTAAGATAAAGTGCTTGTGCTTGATTGATACAGAGTACTCCAATTTTAGGAGCAGGCTGAGTAGCAGCAGGAGTGGGATTTGTAGTCAATTGCTTCTTGTTTGCTAGAAGTTTTGTTGAAGAAACATGATGGTAAATATGCCAATTTAGAACCTGGGATGAATCTCATTCTGCATTCAATTAGAATCTGCTGTGTTTACAATTGCCTGCACTTTTGGGTGTGTTGTATTGTGCAGAACTTTTAGACAGAGCAGGCTTTTGATTCTAGAAAAGCAGATTTCTTTTTCGGGTTGGATTCCTTTATATCCAAAAATTCATTTCTTCTTTAGAATTTTGTAATGACTTGAATAAACTTATGGACAGATTTCTTTTTCCCAGTACTTTGTTCTTTCGACAAATATGATTAGATATTGTTAGAATTGATTGTAAATTTTATTTGTATTACAGTTGCAAATCCTGGAAGATGACGTTTGAGGAGAGTGAAATGGGCATGGCCTAGTAACTTGGAGATGTTGGGTAAACTGATTTACTTGTTTGATATTAATTTCAATCCATACTCAGTCTATTCATAACCTGAAAGAATAATTAACACATAGCTTTAGATCTGATTGACGATCTTGTTTCAATTCCTTCACTAGTTTCTGGTAAGCCGAAAAGAAAGACCAGGTCACTTTTCCTTTAGTTTTACGCTTGCTTCTCTGCTGTATTGATTTTAACACGTGCTTATTTGTTTTGTGAATTTGTATCAACTCTTAGTAATGATTTCAAACTCTTCGGTATTGGAATCTTGTTGTGTGTTCATAATGGACAAAAATGAGGCAGTGAAATTCATGGATTTGTGACGGCTAAGGCCGTCATTTTCTTCCGTGAAATTCATGGACAAAAATCAGTTTTTTTAGTGAATTCAGTTTGCATGTACAGAGACTCTAAATTTCTGATGTCAATAACAGTATATTAATCTGACATTATACATATTTATATATAGGCAATTAGCTAATTCCGGATGGTATAAAATTTTTTATTGTGTTACATATTTATAAGATATTCAAAAAAAATCATGTAAGCTTGTTTGTCTCAAATGCTTTTATGCAAATAATTTTAATGCAAGGTGTAAAAATTAGATTAGCTGAACTAATTCATTAATTCTTCAATAAACAAGTAATTGGTAAGAGTGATATTAGTATTACAAGTTTCTTTTAAGCTAATAGTTTAATTAAATTAACTAGGTAATTAATTAATTGATGATATTTTCAAATTATGATCTCAAAGTGCTCCTTCAGTCCCTACGATTTAAGCCAATTACTTAATTAGTTGTTACTGTTGGATCGAATTTTTTAAAGGTGAAATAATATTTATGTTCGATATAACTCAAGAATTGAACAAAAGCTAATTTGCAATTGGAGAAAAACATATGATGATCAAGTTGAATATGGATACAATAATTGATCTTTCCACTAATTTTAAAAAATATACATATCTGATTAGTTAAGTGGCTCAAAATTACGGAGCGTCGACCCCAACTCTCAATGCAGTAACAAAACAGACATTCTAATTGCTTCAGAAACAACGATTGAAAGAAAAAAAAAAATTAAGAAGAAGATAAGGGGGGAGAAAAAAACTAATTTCATTAATCTCTCAAAATGGTATCTTGTTAAGGAAATAGCGAATGGTTACTACGGGGAGCCTTATGAGGTAAACTGCTCGATTTATAAGTCCCATGCATTCCCAACAAGGGAAAATTAAACTCACTAATTTCCTGCATCAAAGTAATTTTAGCAACATAATATTGTTGTTAGCATAATGAAGCATCACCGTTAGAACGAAAATTTGAAAAATAGACATAAAAATTTGAGGACATAAAATGTTAAAATAAGTTTTTGCTATATACATATATATACATATATATTAAACCCCCTTGATATTTAAGATGCAAATCCCTTTCTTGGTCTAAGTTTGCTCAGATTTTGAAAGATTTTACTCTTAATATCTTTTGAGAGGATCTGAGTTCCTTTTAAGAATAGTATATGGTTGAGATTTAATTTACTTTATATTTTTATTTAATAATAATAATCACCATTTATAAATGTGAATTTTACCTTATGAAAAAAATCAAGACCACAAAAAAAATTCTGGTTCAACGTTGAAGTAAAGGTTTCATTCAAGTAATTAAGAATGATAAAACAAATACAAAAAAGAAAAAAAAAGTTGGGACTTTGGGTGATTATAAGGACATGCTTTAAAATTTGTTTTCTTTCTTTCTTCTTTTTCTTTTTAAAAAAAAAAAAAAAAAACAATGACCATAAATAATCATAAGATATTAAAGCACGTATGGTTGAAATGTTTGTGGGAAAAGTTTCTTTCATATCAATAATCTATTACATTAACAAGGTTTTAAGAGCAAAAGGCAATTACAACTTTTGTTCCAAAGTATTAAAAATTGTATCACAATCAACTCTAAATTGAATCGCAATTTTCTTTAGCCCGGCAGAGAACTAATAACTACAGAAATCATGGAAGCAATTAATTAAAAGGCTAGCTAGGGAGAAGAATTAACAATAATGGAGAAGAAATTGAACTGACCCGACAACCCAAACAACAGCTCCAATGAGAGATAGAGTCGAGCATATAGAAGCAAAGGGCATGCCAACCAGCATGGCTACTGGCCTGAACCTTGCCATGACTCAACTCTCTACGCACGATCATTCATTTAATTAAGCTTTGCTCTTTGTTGCTCCTTTTTTTATAGCAAATGCAAAGAGCCATATATTTCAGCTAACAATATTTTTCTTTTTTTGGGCCTCTCTCATTTCAATTGATGTTCTTATTTTGGTAAACTTGAGTTGTTTACATGCAAAATTACCACCAAGGCTAGACAATTATGCAGAACGGTGCTATGTTGATCATTTTACTAAATTTATCAATCAAGACTCAAAATTAATTCATAGGTGTAGAGACTAATTAGTTGTAGGTACCCTATTTCTGAAAGGCTCGCAACCCGCCACGTGTGTCTTTTAATTTCAGGATAATAAAAAAAATAAATGAATAAAAATAATTAGTTTTCGAAATTGAAAGCTGGTTACTATATACACGTGCTTCATTAACTTATTGATGATTTGTATTTGTTTTGCCAGAGTAAACTTTAATCTCCCTTTTAAGAGGGATCCATGAGGCTAGCATTAGCACGCAGTCGATAATTGTGGCCGTGTTAAGGTTACCGAGCCGGTTCACTGTATTTATTTCTAACGTACTGTGGATTAATATAAATCATTCTAATTATTTTACATATACATTCGTTGGATTAATTTCTGACTAATGTTAAATATTAAAGATCAATTTTAATATATTCATTTATTCAGTGATTAAATTTATGTTAATGGATCTAATTTGGATACATACTATATAACAATATATTATGGACTAGTATAACTTTTAATTGTGTTATTTTAACTTATAATGCGATGAATAATTTTATACTAACACATGAGCGCTACACTCAACCATAGTGTTTAACTAAATAACTCCGACTTATTGGGAGTTATTATTTATACAATTCCTATCCTCTCTCTCTCTCTCTGTGTCGTTTGTTGGTTCTTTGAAAATGCAAGATCAAGGGCTTAACGCTTAAGATTTTTTCAGCATTGTTGATTTGAACCTTTACTTGTCTTTTTTGGGATTCTTTGACATGTGTCATTTGTTGATTTGAATGGCTCAGTTTCTTCAATGTTTGTAGGGCATCATCTCTTAAGTATGCGTGTATGCAACTTAAGAATTGGTCAATTACCAGCTGTGTTTTGCATCCACTTGCTGAGAGATGTCTACAAGAGAAGTGAGCCTAGATGATATCGAATAAATACACACGTGCTAATAATAGTCAGTGTGAAATCTGTCCAAAGTTTCAAGAGAGAATATTATAGAACGAAAACAAACAACACATTTAGAAGGAGGGGGAAAGCAAAAGATGCCTTTTGTTTTGAATGCTGTGAATTCTGTGAATCATTAAATCCCATTTGTTATCTAAACACCTCATTTTCAGCCACTCTCCCTCTGGGCAACTTTTAATCCATTTCAAAAATAAAAAAACGATTTGTGGTTTATGAGGTGGAGTAGGCATATGGGGACAGTCACTGATTATGTGGCTCAAAGCATTTGATTTCCATTTATAGAAATGGGTGGCATGAGACAGGCTTTTTGGTTAATTTTCAGAACTAACAACGAGCTGGGAGCAGGGCTACAAGTCAGCAGCATACATGTATCAGAATTTAGTGTCTTATTGCAAAAGCAAATAAACAAGCATCTATTGAGATGACTGTATCTATTTGTCAGGTATATTTCAGCTTTTACCTTGGAATATAAAATGATTTCTAAACAGATTAGTTTGGTAAAGGAGACACAAGTACTGGAATATCAACGTAATTATTTTATTCAAGATTTTGCACATTTATTAAGAGAAACAATACAGTTGAAGCTTAGATACTTTGTGAAAATGCATGCAAGTAGGAAAAAGTAAGACAAATGACTGGAAGATTAAAGCACTAGTGCAGCCTCCTTGGTGAATTTGTGGTTCACTGGTCATAGGAAACACATTGCCTCTGAGTTTCAGGGCCTGCTACCATATCCTCCCAAAGCAGATCAGAGAGTGCCATTGTCAGTTCTCCAACATTTCCTGTTAAAAACAATGCATAGAACAAAGCAGCCTTAACATGTGCTTGCAACATTAAGAATTTGTTCAAATGATGAAACAAAATCCTATTTATGTCATTAAGGTAAGGGTGTTAAGTGGTTACCATCTCCAATGGGTTGTTCATCCCACACAGTGATTGGCAATAACGGAAGTGTGCTTCCGAGATACATCATTTCAGCTGCACCTTTGGCTTCCTCCACTGTAAGATTAGCAGTCTTGACGCTTTTCAGACGCCCTTGCTCAACCAACTTCGGTGCTAGCTCTAGAAGTCTTTTAGCAGTGCATCCGCTGAGGATCTTATCAAAAAAGGGCAAAACAAGCTGCTTGTCGTGGGTTATAAATCCCACATTCACATTTGGACCCTCGGCAACATATCCGTCCTCATCAATCCAGATAGAAGCAGATGCTCCCTTATCTTCAGCTTCCATCTTTGCAAGGACATTCGGTAAGTAATTTACATTTTTCGTTGTGGAAAACAGAGGTGGCTTCATGGGGATAGAGCTTGTAATCACTTTAACCCCTTCTTTGCATTGGGAGAAGTCATCATCGATGACTACAGCATAGAATGCTGATGTTGGACAGCCAGCAGGTGAGAGCAAGAAATCCCCAGGACCAGCAGTCAACCAAAATCTTAGAGTTCCTTTCTTGCATTGCGATGCTGCTGTCAATTGCACAAGAATGCTCCGTAGAGTTGATCGAGGGAAGGGAGAGGAGATCCTTGCAGTTGCTGCAGATCGAAGTAAGCGATCCAGATGGACATCTAGCTCATAGAGGTATCTGTGGTAATGGCAAAAGAAAACAATTTCAGTACTAGTAAGCCCAGCAATAACTACATAATTAATGAAAGTCAGGGCAGGTAGAATTGCACGAGACCTTAACAGTTCAGCTATATGGATACTTTTGAGCATAAAACTAAATATAACTTAATCAATTAGCATTGCAATGCATTATGCCTACCCGTCTAAAATTATAGCTGTATCAAATACGCCGTGTCCTCGATGAACCATGTGATCATCTATGGGAATCACCATCATAGCTGGATCAAGAATGATTCCACCAAATATGCTGGAATACATTGCGGGGTACGGCTTCTTTTTCACTGAACTCCACTTCTGTTGCAGCTTCTCAAGCAACTATATTTATGCAATAACAAAAAAGCAACAACAAAGTTATCAAACAAGGCATTTCTTCAAAAAGCTAATGATCAAAACATTCTGAACTAGAATGATATTTGACAAGTGCAGGACACAAAAAGATCATTACAACAATCCAACAACACCAAAATCTTAAATACGGAAGAGATGAGGATATGAGTTTTCACCTCAGATGATGATAAGAACACATGAGCTTTAAATTCACTGCCATTTTCAGCCTCCACTGAAAACAAACAAGAGACACAGAGTTTCAAACAAGGGCAATAAATTAACAAACAAAATCACAGTATGTGAACAGCAATTTTAACAAGGAAAATAAAGGAAAGTTACCAGATTTTTTATCCATGGTGATGAGGAGAAAAGTTGAGACAGACCCCTTTGCTATGGAATGAAGAAGAGAATTACTGGATATATAAAATCAGAGAAGTGGTACCCTATGAGTGGGGATCCACCTTCATGTCAGATATTAGCAATTTGTCTTGCAGTGTTTCGAATATGATTTCCAAAACAACTTACAAATAACTTAAAGATGCCTGTCTTTTGTCCTGTCTGTTCTTTGGTTATGCGGTTTTGGCTTCTCATCTGCAAATTTTGACATGTTATAGACATTGGGATGGTGACCGCTGACAAGCAGAATTGTAACCTACAAAGGAATATCGTCTTAGAAATTCTTTTACTAACATTACCAACAGCTTTTGTAGTCATAAAGCATGGAATTGAACTGTTCTTCTATTCTCACTTTCTTTATCTGCATTATTTATTGAAGCCCCCCCCTTCTTTTTTTTTTTTTTTTCCTTGTGGTTGTGAGAAGTTATTAGAGCCTTTTTGATATCTGAGATCTGAGAAGCTGTAGCTTGTATATTTGAAGGGCATTGCTGTCAGTTTGGATTTTTACATTTGGTGGAAACAGATTCGCTGAAACAACTGTTCATATAAAGATTCATAACCCTTTTTAAATTGTTTGTCTGGCTGGCAAGTGTATGCAATTTGGCAAAGCATTGGTATACTTTAGCTACCCTGAGGATTTTGGTATCTAACTTTAGTGTTAAATTTATCAAATAATAAAGCCTTGACTTATTATAATGAATTGTCCAAAATGAAAACCTTGTATTGTTTTATACAAAGGTAGATACAACAAATAAGACATAAAGGAATGGCTTTCAGCACCTCACTTTAAATTTATGTTCTTCATGAATATGTCATCATGAATCAATGAAAACCTTGTAAGAGGTCTGTTTTCACATTGATGATGAACTAACAAATAATAGAACACAATTTTGACCTCTTGAAGAACAATATCATTCTTCATAAGAGTTATGCCACGACCAAGGAACCAACGTATGAGAATTGGATGCTTTGTCGACTTACTTGAGTCTCTAATATCTTTGCAATTGCTTAGCATGCCGTTGATAGAAAGATTTTACCCGGCCTAGACCTTCTTCTAGAGAGTATGGATCAACAGCAAAAGTGACTCGCAGCCAATCTTTTAGTCCCACAGCAGTTCCTGCAGAAGAAATTAATGAAGATAGACAGCCTCAGCAAGTACAGAATGCTCTTTCTGTGGAATCCAATGGAACAATTTAATCTTCAAATTGTTTGTTTCTTACCGGGAAGAATGATCACAGATTCCTCTTTTGCCAGCTTGAAACAGAAATCAATATCATCACTAATATCATCCAGGAGTGAAAGGTTTAGCTTCAACTGCATCGAATTAAAAAGGGAAATAAAAATATCAATAAGATGACATACTAAAGTCATTCATTTCAACCAGAGAGAGCTGCTAATTCTGCAAATTTCTTACCATCACAGCCATAGACCCCTCTGGTTTGTGGG
Source organism: Murraya paniculata (assembly GCA_030449075.1). Taxonomy (NCBI): domain Eukaryota; kingdom Viridiplantae; phylum Streptophyta; class Magnoliopsida; order Sapindales; family Rutaceae; genus Murraya; species Murraya paniculata. The sequence continues at coordinate 611,377 of JAEVFN010000065.1, forward strand.
GGCAACTAATGCAGGGGATCTCCTTTATCTTATTGCAACATATGTCTACAGTCTGCTTCAATATATTAAGAGTTTTCTTGTAGAAAACCTTATCGGGCTGCTGAAGAATCCTAGGAACTGCCGCCTAAAATACCAAAAATATTGGACTGATGAGAAACAAAATATGTGATGAGCTTTAGATGAAAAATATATGTTCTGAGATAAGTTAAAGGTCTAGGTATTTCAAAGAGGAACCGTTACTTATAAATTTTAATTAGCTCTGGAAAAAATTTATATGTGGTCTAGCACGCAACTACCAGCAAAATTTTCAAGAAACTTGCCACGTTTCTTAATCTGCAAAATAGTTTATTTAACTAATTGTTCCTTTATTGATTATTAATTGTGGCATCTGATTGAATTTTCCAGTATGCAATTTCTTGGTACTGAATAAATATGGTATATAGAAACAAAGAAATGTAGAAAAATGTACAAGAATTTGAAGTGCTCAAATAACCATACATGATACAGACCTGGATAAAGGTTGCAGGGCCCCCCAAAATATCGAAGTATTTCTTCATGCGCTCAACGACCTAAGTAGATGAGAATGGTAAAAATCAGATAAAGAATGAATGAGTTAATTAGTAAGACCATCCCCCATGGGATGCAAAAAGTGCAACTGAGGAGTAAGTACCCGATGCATTTTCCGCCAAATAGACACATTTTATGCAGGGTCATTTCTTACATATGGCATGTTTTTAAACAATCATAGATGCAAGAAGCTTTGTATAACTTCTCCACACTCATGTAAGACAAAAAGACACAGAGAAAGGAGACAGTACCTTGGGTTTTCTAAACATGCCACATGGATCAGTTGTGACAAACCAACCAAGTCGCCATCCGGGTACTATCCATCTCTTGGATAAAGACCCAAGTGTAAGAACAGGAACAGTTGACCCAAAAACTCCCATCGGCACAAATGGCTTGTCCCCAAAAGCAAGGTGCCCATAAACTTCATCAGCTATAACAAGAGTTTTTAGCTTGTTCGCAGTCTCTGCAATCTAACCACAATAAACAAACGATTCAATTACTCCAACTTCTTTAGATGAAGTCAATTCACATTCTTTGCAGCACTTGAAGCAACATTGCAGTCTACTGACCTTCTGCAAATGTTGGTAAGAGTAAACATTTCCACAAGGATTCCCAGGGTTTATAATAACCAATGCAACAGTGTTTTGATCTGCAAGAGATTCAATAGCATCAAGATCTACCTCCCAGCCTTTATCGGGCAGAAGATCAAAATGCCGAACTTCAATATGCCTAAATCCAGCACAAAGTTCATAGATGGGGAACCCTGGTCTTGGAAGCAAGATATTTGCACCAGGGCGAGCAAGCAGTGCCATAGCAACATCAATGGCTTGTGTGCAGCCGGATGTGATAAATACATCATCGGATGTTAATTTGTAAGGAAGATCACGAGAGAGGTATTCAGCAATGGCTCTGTCAAAAGTGAAAACACATTCAAGATTCTGTAACCCCAATTTGCAAGCATTACTATATACTTAACTAATAGTAATCAGATAATTAGATTGAACCATAACATCCCCCTAAATGAAAGTCCAATAGGGAAGATTATCAGTTTATTTACTATTTCCATATTCTGCAACTTCCCAAAAACAAAACAAATAAATAAACCTTAGAACTAGATTAAATAAACCCAAAATGTCACTTCTAAAAAATCTTCAAACTACAATATATGTATGGTGATAACTCATAAGAAATTGGAGCTGGATTGAACATTGCCATTCCCAGATTGTTAATCCAAAGTTGCTTAATTCAAATTGCAACCGTCAGAAATTAGAAATTAGATTAGAATGAAACAAACCCACAACAGAACTAATTCTGTATTTACTTTCCAACACAAACATATAACAATTAATTTGTTGCCAAAACCAAGAAACCCAGAATAATGATATTACAAATTAAAAGAGTAATCAAAGTTACCTTCTAGTTAGAGGAAGACCAACGGTGGGGGCATAGCCATTGAACTTATCAGAAAGAAGAGCATCAGCAACAGCTTCAGGAGCAACATGAGTTGTGTGAAAGCAAGAATAAGCTGTTGGGTCACCCATCCCCAATGATATCACTTTCTTTTCATTTTTCTCATCATTAACACTCTGCATTAACAGACTCAACATCCCCTTTATGGTGACTATTGAAGCTGTATTATCAACTCCTCCATTGCTTATTTCCATTGCTTGCTTGCTTGCTTGCTTGTTATTAATTTCTTACAACAAGTACACAACCACAAGTGCTCAAAGGATCCTTTTTAACTCTTGAGTTTTATTTGCTTCGTGTCTCTCAATATAAAGGAGAGAGAATAGGCAGTGCATGTTCTAAGTTCTAACACCACACGTTGCAGTTGCTCTGCATGGAAACAAATTTAATTTCTGGCTGCTTTAGTGCAACGTTACACTTTTTTTTTTAAGAAAATCCACAATACATAAATGGTGATACAATAATTAATACATGTATATAATTAAATTTAATATAATTACTATTTATGTGATGATTTTTTAAATTAAATATACACATATAATAGCATCGTTTACTTGTTATATGAATAACATAGTACCAAATCATTAGGGTGTTTTAAAGATTTTTTTTAATTATGATTACAATTTTTTTTTTAATTTTGAAATCACAATAGTTAAAATCTTAATCTCCTTTAAACAATTAATCATTCGCTTGTATTTTTTACACGCAACGATACATTCGAGATGACTTAAATTTCATTTTGTATTAAATTTCTTTTGAATAAAATTTACATAATCACCAACAAAATTTCATCGATCTCTCCAAAATGTAACACTTCAATATAAAACATTTTTATTATAAATATGGTAACTAGTAAGTTATTTTTATTTTTTTTTAAAAAAAAAAGAAGATTTATTATTTCATTTTCTTCTTTAAAAGGAAATATCAATGCGACCTTTTGGTATTTTATTTTAGACTGACAACTGAATAATAATCTAGTACCATGTGTGTCTGTCTATATATATGGTCTTTGAAAGGGATCTAGCTATGGTGCAACAGGTACACCATACCTCTCTTTTTGTCTTTTTGTGTTGCCAGCATTGGATCTGATACAAAAGTAGTTTTAAGGGCATGGATGTGTTTGTTTGTTTATTAACCATGCAATCCCTGATATTTACTGAAAATTTAGAAAAGTTAAAGTTTACAAAATTTTGTGCTAACGTCTATTTTTCCCAAATTCTCTCAACACGAATCACTAACCATCATCATTGTGTTATACTGTTCACTTTTGCAAGTTATAATCAAGAAATCAAACACGCCAAATGCATTAAAAACAATAAAAACTATGACGAATTTTGAATTTTTATTAAAACTCTCACTTTTAATTATTTGTTAAAATATTTTTTTGACATAAGAAAACAAGGTCATTGACATAATAAGAGGAGTTTTACTAATAAAATAATTATTATTCCTTAATTATTAGAAATTCTTAAGAGTTAGATTGTTTAAAGAGAAAATACAAAGACGTATGGAGGAAAAGAAGAGAAAAAGACACATAATAAAACATAAAAAATTCCAATTTACTTACACCCGAATTTCATTGTATGATGAAAAGATTATGGATATAAAAATATATTTATGTGATTTTCTTTTGTCTAAAAAGTTGAATTTATTATTACTTGATATAGACCAAATGAATTTTAAGGCAACAAGGAAGTAGTTTCAATGAGAATGTCAAGTTTCACTTATTGATTGCGATTGGTTGATTATAAGTTTAATTGAAAATGGAAAAAAAGCCCGGAAGAATGTAGAGGTGAGGGGTTGAAGAAAGAGGAAAAAGAAATTACATTGATAAACTGTAAATACAGAAGAGATTGGGGGTGCATCAAAAAAGACAAAAAGCAGGGGTACGATGGAGTCGTTGCACCGTAGCTCAATCCCTTTGAAAGAATCATGTAACTTAAAATGTGACCCAAAATTGATTAGTAAGACATATCGTGATCATATCGGAATTGAATTGTGCTCGAGTATAAGTGACAAAACCGTCGCCCTCAATTTGACCATCGAGACAAAATAAAAAAAAAAATTAAAAAAAAAGACCGGGATACCTTTATGGTTTAGCCAAATGATAATAAAAATCTATTTATTTTTTAAAATACTCGCATAAATTTATTATAAGAAAATTATGTCTTTCTTGCATAAATTTATTGTAAGAAAATTATGTCTTTCAACTATAGTCATCCAATTGTATTTTATCCATGTAAAATTAAGCAAAAAAATTAATTATTTCAAAAAATTAAAACAATTAAATTTTTTGTATCTAAGAACTCGACACGTGCATCTACAAACAATTAAGAAAGAAGCCAAAACGTAACGAACATGCGTTGGCACCACAAAAATTTCACATAACCTCTTCAACACGCAACTTCACCCATTGGTTTAATAAATAAATTAGTCTATTTTTGCATTTTTTTTCCTTGTTTCACGTGACTATCTTTTTGAGTGAAAGTGATAAATTAAATAATAATAATAATAATAATAATAATAAGAAAAAAATGGTTGCTCTTGCGTGGGCGTATTACTTTCTCAATACGTTTTAAGAATTTTAGCACGCAATTAATTAATGTTTGTATGATATATGTAATAAAATTTTATATAATCATAGTTTTCATATTAATTTTTTAAAATAAATATACATATATAATAATAATATTTACTTATTGTATGATTAATATAATAATTTAGAGGTATTTTAAAATTTCTATAAAAAAAAGGATATTAAGATAGTGTGCCTGTTATTTAGGACATATTTTTTGGTACGCTTGATGAGTTCTCAGCTAGAATCCATAATTAATTTTTTTTTAATTGATATGTCCCTTCATATTATTTAATTTGTACAATCTATTGACGAGACCCATTAGTCCTGCTGTAAATGATAGGGAATTCCACTTTAGCAGGTTAAGATGGTGTACCAACTCCACTCAAATCCTTCTCAAGGAATAGAGTCCAAATTCAATTTTTTTTTTTTTTCATTACAACTATTGTTTTTTTTAAATAAAAATAAAAATAATTATAACACTAACACCAATATATAAGATTAATCCAATGCATACCTAGAGAGACAATATTAAAAACAAGAGTACCTGAACATTGAAAATGAACTTACTAATTCGAACCACCCCTATGTGTTGTATATAGTGTTTCCCACAGGTAGTATTTATGCAAATGAATGGCATCCCATCTTAACTTTTAATGTTAATAATTTTGATATACGATCATTGGCATGAATGTCGAGACAAAATATTACTTTTGTAAAGAATATTTTAAATGAAACTCCTTTATCAAACTCGTAGATTTTATTTAAGTGACTGACCATATAATTTCTTTATATATTATTGCATTGATGTTTCGCAACGTGAACACATTAGGAACAAATAAGTTTGGATTGAGAAAATTGACACGTTTATTAAATGAATCTGGTTTGGATTAACACAATTTTTTTTCGTGTTGAGTTAAGATTTAATTTCTTGACCATTTATTTAGTTAATGAAACAATTATTAAATAATAATAAAAGTAATTATAAATTCTTATCGTCATTTGTAACTTCCATCATTTGTAACTTCCATGGATGGCTTGGTCTCTCAGTTTGCATCAATCATCTCATGTGTTTGTAAATATCTTGCATCACACTTTATCTTTATTATGTATCTTATCTCTAAGCTAACTTTATCATATGGTATTATCCCAAGAGTTAGCAAAGATTATCCTGTGAACATTCTCTTGCATATATATATTGTACCTCAACCTAAGTTACTATACAAGCCTTTATTCAAGTTTTTCAATATCGGACATCATTCACTCTTTTTTTCTTTTTGAGGATTAATATTTATACGGGTTTTATTTTTAAAAAAATTTAAAGACTTAAAATTTAATAACGTAAATATATAATATTTTGATAGACATGTATATTTTATAATATCTATACATAAAATTATTTAGATTTATAAAAGAGTGTAATTTGTCTCAAATGGATGTGCAATATTTAATGTAAATCGTGTTAAATACATACGTATTAAGCAAAGTTATTGAATTATATCATGTTAGATGACATGACTACCTGGTTATTAAATAAATAGGTTAGATCATCCATTTATTTTTCATTTGAGGTTCGGATTTTGATATTTTAACACGATTATTAAATTGATTATATTTGAGTCCATTTAAATTTGACACAATACGAAGTTGACACCATACAAATAAGAGTCCATTTAAATTTGGCACAATACAAAGTTGACACCACGCAAATAAGACCTAGCAACCCATTTTGTGAACTCTAGATAAAATAATATGTAACATGTAAACCAACTTGATATGTTAATCATTTTAATTATCCGCCCATTTGGGAGTAAGGAGTTAAGGTTATTTTAATTAAATTTCTTGTTGGTGCAAGAACTAACCAATGGTACATAAATTGGGCTCATTGTAGCGACAGGGAAGACACCCAATAAAATCTATTAACTACACTTAATCTTTGTGACCACCAAGCTGAAAGTTCCACCGGATTCTGTTTAAATGGGCATTTTCCACAATAATTATCTAGGCCTGGCTTTACCTGATCAATTCCTTTATTTTATTTTTTAAAAGTAATATGTTATTTTTTGAGACGATTTAATGTTGTGATTTTGAGTTTTACTTTGTTACAAAGTTGACTTAGGAATTGCCATGTTTACAATATCATTCACAATTGGAGTCTATTACGAGTATAGATGGAAAAACAAAGAGATGAGGACAATAAGGGGCACATCGTGAGAGGCACATGGTACCGGAAAATTAGACCAATCAAAGCCACACAACTCACCACGTGGCACACTCATAAAGCCTTTGATATTTCAAACCAAAATTAACTCTATTTCTACCCCCCAACCCAAAGCAAGCAGCAATGATTGTGTTCGTCGCTGATCGCTTTTAATTGGACATTATTTTGAGGATACCTAAAGAATCATCACATGTGATCATACCTCTACAAACAGAGAAAGTGGCTATCATTTCATTCTACAATTGTTCTCTCGTTCTCTTTGTATTTGAGAGCTTTTATTTAATAATGTAAAAAATTATTATTATTATTATTATTATTATCGTTTTACTTTATCATATTGATAATATTAAAATATTAAACTACTAATACCAATACCAAAATTGATAAGTTTAATAGTATCACTCATTAATTCACTTTAATACAACATGCCTACTTAGTATATATATATGGGTGTTTTCTGAATGAATCAATCTAAATATAATAAGATTCGATGTGAAATAAATCATAAATGTAATTGCTATTTAATAAAATTAAAAATAATTACCTGATTATTGGAAGAAATATACTTGTAACTTGAATCTCTCCTTCCTTTTTGAGTTTTGCACTTTAATGTGCCGAAGATAGCTAATAATGAGTCTTCTTTTCAAAATTTCAAGTCACAACTTCCATACAAGCTATGAGCATTAGTGTAATCTTTGTGTGTTGTATATTTCTCCACATGTATGAGACAGCACTATATATATATATATACACACACACACAAAATGGGATTTCATCTAAAAATATTAAGATAAGTTTGATGATTCATCAAAATAATTGAGTGGGTGGAAAAAGATTACTATTTTTGGACGTCTATCCGACTACAACCTTCTAAGAAATTGAAACTTACAGAATAAGTTGTACAATTTTGTTTTGACCATATGATAAAATCAAATAAATTAATTAATTTACTAAAAATATCATTTGTTAATTATTATCATTTGACGATGGTGATGATGATAATAAATATTAATAAAAATAACAATTATCATAATAATAATAATGATAACAACAACAACAAATGACAATAATTAACAATGATGATAATAAATATTAATAAAAATAACAATTATCATAATAATAATAATGACGACGACGCAGCAACAACAACATCACCACAATAACAAATATAATATTAATAATAATAATAAAATAAATAATGGTAATAATTAGTAAATAACAACAACAATAAGAATAATAATTAATTTTTTAATAATATAAATAATAATTAAAATAAAAATGACAATTAAAATAGTAATTATTATTATCATTATTAAAATTGAATTCCATAATAATAATAATAAATAATAATTAACAACAATAACATTAATAAATTTGAATGATAACATTAATAATAATAATTGACAATAATGACATTAATAATAAATAAGCAAACAATGAAATCAGGCCAAGTAATACAAACACCAATCTATGTAATCTTAATATACAATTAGTGGTCAAACAATATAAGAAATTAATGTATATAATTTAAAATATAAAATTATAATTTCCAAAACAATCATTGTGCGCATCTCTTCACTGGTGGCAGCAGATCGCGACGACGAACGGCCGCAGTACAACGATCGCGACGACGCAGCAGCAGATCGTGACGAACGGCAGCAGCAAATCACGATCCTGGTTGCTGGGTGACTTCTTGAGTTTCGTTTTGCCTATTTTTCTTTTTCTCTCCCCTTATATATATATATTTTTAATTTCAAAGAAGGTATTTTTAGAATATTGAAAATGTAGCGGAGACATTTTCAGTATTTCAGGGAATGAGATTCTGATTCCCAACTCCGGATTTAGAACTTCCATAATCAATTCATATTTTATGTGAGGCCCACACAAATCATTTCCATTCCCTGAGCCAATTTAATAAATAAACATATTATTCATTTTAATTCTCATTTCAGGTCAGTAAACACCAGTATAAATATATATCTAAAGAAAATACATATATTGAAAGTATCAAACACTTTTACATTAAGAATCTAAGATTTTCCAATCCAATGTTAAAAGCCAAGAAGCAAGTGTTAGAAATGTTATGGATATCAATATCTATGACTTAAAATGTGAACGTGGGAAATCTTTTGTAATAGGGTATAATGGTTGAGTTTAGTTTTATTTAATTATGCAGAAAAATACCTCTATAGTGATATTCTATATAACAATAACCTTCAATTAGTCATAAAAAATTACGGTCTCAATTTTGATTAATTATAAATAAGAATAAACTCTGCATTATAATAAGCTATAATTTTTTTAAATGCCAGCTTTAAGAACTTGGCTTCACGTAGCAATAATTACCTGAATTTAGACAATATATATTAGTTTTTTGGAATTATACATATATCTCTTATCAATATTTAATTATCCATATATTAGATTTGACATTCTCTATTAATTAATTATTAATGTAATGCATATTTTATCTCTATATCACTTGTACTAAGAATAAATGAGCCAAAATAATAATTTTTATGGCTACATCTCTATTAAATTTTAACTTACTCATAGTAATAAAATTAATTTTATTCCAATTTTATGATTATATAGATTTCAGTGTATTTCTCTTCCCCATTCGTTCGAATACAATATATTAGGTCCTTATCATTTTGTTGGGCCTCAAGCCTAGCCCAATCCCAACCTGGAGTCTAATTGAAGGCTCAACCAAAGCCCAGACTAGGCTCAATAGACAATACAAAGGTTTAAATTCAAAGCTACCAATATTTCTTACTAGGATTTCTTGCTGAAGCTCTGTTATGGGTGTGCAAGTAACCCGGCCCGATGTAAAAATTCAGGTTTGGATCAGGTTAAACCTGATTGGATCTAAAAATTCGATCGGATTAACACTTGACATTGAATTGGAAAAAAAATGTTTAAGATTTAGGGGTGGGCAAATAACCCAACCATACCCGATAGTAGTAGTTTATTTTGATTTTTATTCATTTGATCTTATAGTAGAGGTTTTTTTTTTTTTTTTTTTTTTTTTTTTTTTTTTTTTCCGAGAATCGGTAAAAAAAAATTAAAAAAAATTCTAATAACTAAAATAATTTGTAAAAAAATCTCAGTTTGATTCGTATATAATCATAACCCGATTGAATCCACACTCAATCTAACTCTAAATATAGTCAGATCGGATCAGATTATAAGTTCTGATTGAGTTGGGATTACATTTTTCTCAACTTGATCGAGTTGATCCGAACCTAAATTTGACCACCCTTAAGCTATGTAATTCATTTTATTAGGATAAACATCAATTTACCCCTACTTACAATGATAATTTTCAATTTATTCGTTTGAAAATATTAATTTACCCCTATTTACTGTTAAGGAAAAAAAAATCATCAATGGGCCCTCCATTCACGGTCATCTTTTAAATGAAAATGTAGGTTAAATTGAGGTTTTCGTACTTTGGGAGATAAATTAAAATTCGTTATTCTATATATTTGAGAGATAAATTGAAGTTTACCTTTTCTTTTATTTCAAATTATTTCAAGTCATTAAGTAAATATATATATATATATATATTTATGGTCCAAAATCTTAAAGTACGGGAAAAATATAAAATTTTAGAAGTTTAAAATTTAAAGTGATTAAACTACACAGTTTATGTATTTTTTTAAATTTTTTCACACTTTAAAATTCATGACTTGAACACACACACACACACACACACACATATATATATATATATATATATATATATATATATATATATATATATATATATATATATATATATATATATATATATATATATATATATATATATATAACACGTTACCTCAATTTTAAGTTTTTCTTACTTTGATTGTGTTGTTTGAACTTTGGAGCGTATTATTAGCTAATGATTTTTTAATCGATAGGTTGTTGATATGGTACATATGAACAAATTATTTTACATCACCACTAATTGATGTTGATGTACTTGACTTTTAAAAAAATACACAAAGAAAAAGGTCAAAAAGTATTTTTAAAAAAATTACAGCAATATTATAGTCAACGAAACAAGACTAGATGTGAAGTTTGCCCATCCCGTTGACTTGGGGCAAATAAATTTGTCTGTCGATGTGAAGTTTGGACTTCATAGTTTATGTTCCAACATTTGACTTTAATTTGGCCATTTTCATTGGCATTGAAAAGATCAATTCAACAAGACCCCAAAAAGGCTTTAGCTGATTTTTTTTTAATTATTTTTTAAAAGATAATTGGTTCGATTGAAATCAAGAGACCATTTCAATAAATCAAAGAACTGAAATCACATCAAGATGATCGCCTCCGTTCCCATCAAGTAAATATCGTCCTTCCCATTGTGTGCCTGCGGTCACTTTGATGAATTGGATTGTTGCAATTATATGTTTGTTGGTCCATTTCTGGTCACTTCCAATAAAAATGAAAACGTGGGTTAAATCATCCAATGTCGATCTCATCGATGTTTATTTACCGATGTGTTGTTATTATTATTACTTTTTAACTATAACACAACTAGTAATAGGATTGGCAATTGGTCATTATGCTCGAATGCCAATATTTGTATCAGTATGACAGTATCCATTTGGAGGAGAACATTTCCACCACCGATCTTTATCCACTGTGAGCTTTAACGTGTATGATCGGGAATCCCTTGATAAAAATTTGAGAGACACGTCCTCTTCTCTTATCTCCTATATCTTTTTTATTTTTTGACATCTGCATATATTTAAAAAAATATATGATACTTTAACTATTTAACTCTATATAGACATGTAGCACTTTATTTTAAAAATATTTTTTAAAAAATTATTTTTAATTTTAGGTAAATATTAATTATAATACGGTGATTGTTAAGTTCAATTTTAATCAATATATCACTAAATATTTGGATCAAAAATAAAAGTCTCCACTTGGACATTTCATCGTCCATCATCCACTCCTTTTAACCAATCCTTATTTGAACATTATTCTATTATCATTCACTTCTAATTAGGACAAGATTTTAAATGGTATAATAAGTGTCTAGTCCATTATACGTCTAAAACCTCATTGTAAATATCTAGGAATATCATATTAGATGATCGTTCTGATTACTAAGTTGCTAAGTGTTAATATTTATGTTTTCGGGTCTTAATTTCTCACTCTAATATTTATTTGATTTAGTTGTTAATTTTAGCTTTTAAAATATTAAAAAATAAATATTCCATAAGCAAATGAGTTTAGTGAGCAAGTAAGAGTATCGGTGTTTTATACCTATACCCAACCCACTCAATCGATGGGTACAAAAAGTCGTACCCATAGTTGATCTTTTTTATAAAATAAAGGTAAAATTAGACCCAATACTAAATCCTAACATAACGAGCGCCCATACTCACAGGAACTTTTAACCACGCCGAACTAATATTATATTTAAATTTCATTTACACCCACATATGCATAATTTAAACCTCAAATTTCTTGTATCAGTCAAAATTTTTTTTATCTAAGTAAATTATCAATAATTATTCCTCCGACTATCTACCAGAATAGATTGCCTATAAATTGGTCAAATTATATTTTATGTATTTGAAATACATGAAAGTTATGCAAGTTTTGAAAAAAAAAAAAAAGAAAAAAAGTTATCTCAATGATTATATCGATTGTTTTAAGTAGCATTAAAGGAAAAAAAAAACATTTGTTGAAAATCCAATGTATTGATTTCACTAAATTAGATCCACTTCACAAGTGAAATTAGGACTTGTTTGAAAGTTCTATTTCAAGTTGTATCTATTAAAAGAAAACTTGGAAGCCAGGCTAGAGAGTTTCCTTATAGAAGGCGTTTCCCGTTGGCAGTTTAGCTTTGCTGAAAGAATACTCACGCACCATTTTAATGTCTAAAAATAGAAGAATTTTAATTTGCTATCATGTTGATGCAATAACTTTTTTTTTTTTTTTGGACATACAAATGGCATACACACAAACACACGTGCATACAAGTTGCTTGTTAGAGGGTTGCACCTCACAGATGCTATAAGGTAACCCTCTCCTAAAATGTAGATAGCATGCATATCATAGACAATGGAATCCGAATCTCCTTGAAAATTTTTCTGTTTGCTTTTTGGCTTGGTTATGGGAGATGGAGAAAGAATCTCCAATTATATCAATCAAAAATCAAAATCAAATGAAATGAATTGAAGTGATAAGTGATATTACATACCCACATTGTCAAAAAAGTTGTCTAGTGTTTTCACTTTTGAGCATCATTGGGTTTTGCAGGAAGAGAAAAAAAAAAAATTGCACGTTGAGCTTGTTAAGAAAAAATTGGGTATCAATCCATTTTGTCTTTGTTGGCTCAATTACTGTCAAATTTCGTTAAGATCCTTACACTATTTCTTATTTACAAACTATCCATAAGTATTATGATATTATCCGCTTACGTACACTATCAAAATTCAATTTAGGACGTTACACTTATTTTTATTTTTATTTACAATATGTTATAAGCATTCATGCATTTTTTTGTTCATTCACGTCCAAGACATTTTAATCATCATAAGTTCGTAACACCCTAATATTGACGAAAAGATAAATATACCTTTAAATTTATAATTTAAAAAGAAATAAATGATTTATAATTTTTTTTTTTTTGGCTTCCTCTCACCTTCACAGCTTCGCCCTTCGACATGAAATCACAACATTTTCTTTTGCTTTCCTCTCAACTTTATCTTTCTCAAGAAATCATTAATAAAATTCCCAAGAATGATGAAGAAACCAAACCAGCAGCAGCACACACCCACCAAAGGGAAGAAAGCAAAACAAGCAAGAAGTAAATCAGCTGCCGATTGGTAAATGCTGTTATGGTATTTTCATTAAAGAAGTCATTAAGATTTAGTTTTTTAATTCTAATGGGTACTAGATTTTTTTTTTAAATTTTAATGGATATTTATTCTTGGAGGGGATTATTTGCACCCAAAAAAACTCTTTATACCAATTAATTTATAAAAATTTCTATTATTAACATATAGGGATGGCAGAAATTCCTACAGAGACGGGGACCCTTGAGAATTTTTTTCTATTTCGAGAAAGTACGGGGACGATTTTATACTTAATTTCTTATTTGGAGAAGGGACGAGGACAATTTTTCACTTAGTTTCTTATTCAAGGAAGGGATAGGGACGAGCTAGAATCCTCATCCCCTCCTTATTTCCTCATTTCTTCATTTTATTTTTTTAATTTTAATTCTATTTTTAGAATTATTAATAAATAAATTACAAAATTTAAATTCTATTTGAAACTTGATGATATCCCTCAATTTATCGCATTCCTCGAGGAAGAACAGAAGAAGCAGGAGGTGTAAGAGTAAATGCTTTTATTAAAAATATTAATTTCAGTATTTATACCCATTTTATTTATTTCATTATTGATATAAAAATAATTTTTTTTATTATAAGATTATGAAGATTGATGAAGATAATTATTCTGATGATTTGTATTTTGAAGTGTGATTTTTGTAATAGATTAATGTTAATGTATAACATATTATCAAATTAAACCTTACATTTGTTTAAGTTTTTTATTTTAGTATGGTCAAATCAAGTTCAGAAATTAAAAATATATTAGTTATTCGGGGATCGAGAACCTTTCGGGTATCTCCTATTATTATTTGGGGAGAGGATGGTGATCCTCTCAAGCAATTTTGATGGAGACGGGTAGGGGACGGGGACATATATAGAATATCGGGAATGGGTACGGAGATGACAGTCCCTCCCCTCCCCTCCTCTCCCCATTACCATCCCTATTAACATAATCTATAACAAAATTACTTTTGTGAACCTCTTTTTTTATTAAGTGAACAAAAATTCTACATAAACTATAAGCTATAAAATCCTCCTGATTATTGGTAAGACAATAAGAAATTAAATCAGTTCAGAATAAAGAATTTCATCTTATCATTTAGCACCTCTAGTAGAAAAATTATGAAGTTACATTTCCAGGAAGACCCAAAAATGATAAGGATAAATGTCAGTTTAATTGTAAATCCACGCGTAAATTGATCATTGAGTTTGCTGGTTATTGAATATAATAGTAACAACAATTTTTTTTTTTTAACTGGGGTTTATTTGGATTGCACTATTTCAAGGAATTAATCTTTAAACACTTGATTCTGTTGTCTTAGCCAGCGAAGAGCAATTTACAACTGCCTGCAACTAATCATCCCTTCTTTTTCACCACTTCTTTTCCCTCCTCTCTTTATAGAATTTTAATATTTTTCTACAATTTAAGGGAATTTTGTCACTTCAAAATTTATAAAAATTAAAAATAAAAAAGAGTGTTCAAGCCGCTCAATGTAACCGGTCAGTAGTTAAACCGCAGAAAAACAAAAATGGTAGTGCCACAGCCAGATCCCCGTTTCAACTCTGTCGATGTCCGGACGGAGAAAGGTGAAAAGGAAAAAAATGAATTGTCATCAAGCCCCGTCAAAATGTCAAAGGCAAAAGTCATTCTGATTTAGAATCACCTTGCGCAGCGGTGAATCCACTTGTAGCGTATAAGATATCAACCTTGAGAAATTTCTAAATATACTAAAATTTTTAAAAATGATAATATTTTAATATGAGTAATTTATTAACGGAATTATAGGCTTGATGGTTGGTTAGTCATAAAGTGAAACATAAAAGATATTATAGTAAAGTAAATAATGTTCATTATTTTATTATTATGGTTGAAGCGCAACTCAACTTCGATCCAATAATAATAAAAGAGGCAGTAGCCACGTTGGAGCGACTTTTGAGGGTAAGGCCGGAAGGGGAGAGAGAGAAGTGAGGGGATGGGTACACGTGTGCAGATGAGAGGGAGCAGGCACGCAGAACCCAAAAGATGATTGGACAAAAGTTGCAGATATAAAGAGAGCAGAGTGAGGACTATAATGTAAGTGAGAGAGGGCGCGGGGCCCAGTGCCCAGTGGGGGGGGGTTGGCAGCAAGGGGTGGTCACTATTTTACCAGACCCTCACGCTATACATTTAATAAAATAATAATAATAATGGAAAAAGATTATTAATTATTGGACATTATTTTAGGACCCGGTTCCCAAAACGCAGCACACAGAGCCGTAGGCGGAGGGCGGCGCGGCTTACTTCACCTTGTCGTCATCTGTAATGCCCCCATACGTTCTCTCTCGTTAACCGTGTCGCTTTTGTTTTTTCATATACATATATATATATATATATATTCCGTATCCCCACTATTTATTTTTTTTATTTATTTTGAAAATAAAAAATATTTATACATAATAAAAATTAAAAAAAAAAAAAAAGTCAACTGCTTTTTGGACTACATTATTGGTGCGCATGGGTTTTGGACTATATACCTAAGACAAATGAATATGAGAATTGTTTTGTTCCCAAATTGAAGCTCTTCTCAATCCCAACGAGTGGATTCTGGAATTTTTAAATTTCAATTTTTTTTTTTCCTTTGCAAATTCTAAGAGATTTTCAAATTAAAACTCGTTGAATAAACGATTCAACCAAAGGATTTTTATTTTTATTTTTATAATATTATGTTGTTAATACATGAGCCCTGCACTCTTTTTGTAGTGAGAATATTCTCATTTTATGAAAGCGATGATGTATTTTAAAATATAAAAGAATATAAATTTTAATACAATAAAAATTATATATTTTTAATCTATTAGTATATTAAAATTTATATTTTTTATTTGTTAATAATCTCTCACTTTGTTAAATTTACGATATCTTTACTATAGAATTATTAATTGGCACAATACTAAGTTGTCAATTTTTGCAAACTTCATGCAATCACATATATATAGGATTAATTAGGAATGGTGAAATATATATCCAGTGATTGTTAACCACGCAGCAACAAACACAGAATTAATGCGAAAATATTAATTTTGCAACATATTAAAAGACTATTATTTAATAGCGCGAGAGATACTGTAATAAGACAAAAAAATAATAATAACAGAAAAGGACAATATATATTATAACTCCATTATGTGAGTTACATCACCGTATATAAATTATTGATCGATTAAATAAATGCAAACATTTATGTGGTTTAAGATCCAGCGGCCCAGTTATAAATACAAAATCAGAAGAGAATAATAATTTACGGCATTGAAAATCATTTATTTGCTAAATCCATTAACAATGATAATTATTCAGAGTATTAATTTCGACACCTTTTTGCGAATCCATGGTGTTAATTTTAATAAATGTGTGAACATGTTGTGTCCTCTTTTCGTATTCAATTCTCTTTTAATATCGTACATGACATCTTGTGTTGCTTGCTAGATGGCCACACAAAATAATGGCAATATTTACAAGTTATATACATGATTATTTTGTAATTTATACATTTTGAATGTATATCTTATAAGAAAAAAAATAAATTGTAAATGTAATTTCTACTAGGGTTTATTCAGGCTAGGCTACTGTAACGGGTCGTTAAATTTTTTAGCCAATAAGAGATTAAATTATCGTAAATCTTTTTCACCTAATTAATTCAAGAAATCTTCAAGACTTACTCAGTATCTTTTATATTAAAAGTTAATTAAGTATCATGCAGATTATTACACGCAATACTCATACTACGCTTGCTTATCGTTGTTTTGATCAACGCGAATCACCGTATCACAGCATGAACATGGGGAAACGAAAGAGAGAAGCCGTAGATTGTAAGGCAAGGTTAAAGTAATTCAGGTGGCTAGAACAGGAGAAGATCGAGGGGGTTGATTTTGTTGCCTTTTTTCGGATGGTTACTGGTGGAGAAACCTTGACAACAATAAAATGAAAAAAATGCATTGAAAGAAAGAGAGAGAGAGAGAGAGAGAATGCAGATTGCAGATTTGCAGAATTGCAGATTGCAGATTGATGATACTGATATGATTTGATGTAAAGCCTGTGAGAAGGGACATCTCAAAATCCGAGCATGACGCGTCAAAATCTCATACCATCAATCTTTTTGTTGATTTTTGATTTTGATAGATGGATGGATGGGATTGCTGGAAATGATGCATGCATGGTATGCTTAATCATTTCAATTCGCAACTCCAACACAAAAACAAATAATATAAATGCTTTGTATACTAGTTTTTTGAAAAAAAAAAAAGTCTGTCTTTTAACTCTTTTTTTTTTTCTGTAAAAAGGAAATAATAATAACAAAAAAAAAATTCAACCAGTCTCACCTTTTGATTTCTTTTTAACCCTTCTTCACAATTCCCGGTTTCAGTAACATTTGTTCTTTCTTCTTTACAAGTTTTTGCTTTTTAGTGTATTTATAGCATATATCCCCTTTTTTCCTTGGTACCCTCTTGAACTTATAATTTGGAGCAGTTAATGGGTTGATTCAATAAGAACCAAACTTATAATTTGGAGTACTGAATTTTAAACAATTGATAAGAAAAAAATAAAAAAAGAGCTAGATTTTCGGTTTGGTTCGAAATTTTTTAAATATTTATGAATGTTTTAAATTTTCTTATAAAATATAATATTTTTTTATTTTCTTATGTTTTCTTAAATCATGCCACATGGTGCTATTTTAATACATAAAAATGTTAACAAACTTTGTTTTTTTTAGTTCAGTTTCAGTTTTAAATCTTTCTTAAACTTTCCAATAAAAATTTCTATATATATATATATATATATTTGTATGTATTTTTTTTTATTTTTTAATTTGGTATTATGGGAATCGGCCACTTTTAATTTAATTATTTATTTGTTCCAGCATATGAAGAAAATTTTTGTCATGAGTATACAATATATATACTCTGCTACAGCTGCAGATCACAGCAAGTCTTTTGCCATTTTGGATATGATTCTGTGAAAATGATGGCTAAGTGGACATTATGCTTGGCTTGTAATATGAGAAAGTCTAGGATTTTGAAACAGTTAAGTGCATCAATCACATGAGTAAAATTGAAGATTTCTACATCACTCACTCAGCAGACCTGATACTCGAATCCTGCTTTTCTTATACATTGCAAAAATCTTTGCAGATCACAGTGTTTGAAACATGAATTTCAACAGTAGAAAAGGTAGCATGTAGAATATATTGATTGCATGATTCAAAATTCTTTTATGAGATGAGGATTGAGTTGAATTTTATGTGCAAAAGTAATAGACCTGTCACCAAAACTAGCACTTAGCATTGGATACAAATATGGGTAGGGGCCTGGCCGTGTTACAAGAAAAATTTAGTATGCAAAATCCACTATGTGTCAAGAAGTATCGGCCAGTACTGAATTATTACACCAACAAGAGCGTAGCTTGCTTGTTAGTACAGAGGAGGAGTCTGGGTAGCGGGGCAAAAGCACTTCTGCGACCTGTGCTTTTAGCAAGCCACTCTCTGTGGGAATCATTTTGTCTTTTGTGTCAAAAATTGTTCATGTATGTACTCTTTCCTTAGCATAAGATTGTTATGTGTAAGTGTAACTAGCAAAAGCAGCTATGGCCTCAGTCTTCCGCATTATTAAATATTTGCAGAAGAAGCAGCGGCAGCTCAGCAGAAGCTGAAGCTGGACATTTCACTTT
Organism: Murraya paniculata; assembly: GCA_030449075.1. Taxonomy (NCBI): domain Eukaryota; kingdom Viridiplantae; phylum Streptophyta; class Magnoliopsida; order Sapindales; family Rutaceae; genus Murraya; species Murraya paniculata. Next base: position 630,756 of record JAEVFN010000065.1, read on the forward strand.
GGCTTATGGACACACCATATCCAAACAATGATTCATTTAAAAGGGTATTCATATATTGTTTTTGCAAATTTTGTGGAAAATAAAATAATGATAATAGAAGGAATAATTGTGGATATATTGAAATGAAGGTGGCGTGTGGAAGCACAAAGGGTCCCTGTCAAGTTTGATAATTTAATCTTGTACTGTGCTGACAGGGTGAGATATGAAACAGCTTTATCGAGAGATGGTGAAAATCTCAATCTCTTTCAATAAAATTTTTTCTTTTTTTTTCCCTCTCATAAAACTTCTTTCTGTTCCCCCTCTTTCAATTTACACACGCACGCATACTCAATGCCAGAAACAGAACCCCACAGAGCCCACTCCCTCAGAGACATACATCACCGTCTCTCTCTCTCTCCACTCTCTACTCTCGGGCTATGGCATTATTATGTAGCAGATGACCCCATTAGAGAGAGAAAACAGAACAGGACAGAACAGAGAAAACAAAGAGATTATTATTATTTATGGCTTTTATTGATCTAATATTTTTATTTATTTTACCTTTTTCTCCTGTCACTTGATTCATCAAATCCCTATGGGAAACCAACCCAAGCGCCCCCCCTTATAACTAGACCAATAAGCACACTCTCTCAAACACACTAGACAACTAAGTTACAAAATCCCTTTGTTTCTTTATTTACTCCTCATCATCATCCCATGCACTTATCTTTTTTCTGTTTGAGTTTTTAACTAGTTGATTTGCCTTCATATTCTTTTGTTGCTGTTATTTTTTGTTCATGGTCATGGAGATCACCTACAATTACTTTGACAATAGTGATGCACATTTGCCTCCTGGCTTTAGGTTTCACCCAACTGATGAAGAACTCATCACTTACTACCTTCTCAAGAAAGTTCTTGACTGCAACTTCACTGGCAGAGCCATTGCTGAAGTTGACCTCAACAAGTGTGAGCCTTGGGAGCTTCCTGGTAAACTAAGCTGACAAACCCCTTTTGTTTTGTTTTTTTTTCCTTTTTTTTTTGGTGCATTGTTACATACTTGATTTGCGAGTGTGTTGTGACTTTGTTTGGTACTTTTGTTTTCGCTTCTGCAGCTAAGGCAAAGATGGGAGAGAAAGAGTGGTACTTCTTTAGCCTCAGAGACAGGAAGTACCCAACTGGACTGAGAACTAACAGAGCTACAGAGGCTGGTTACTGGAAGGCCACCGGGAAGGACAGAGAGATTTACAGCTCCAAGACTTGTGCTCTTGTGGGCATGAAGAAGACTTTGGTTTTCTACAGAGGCCGAGCTCCTAAAGGAGAGAAAAGCAACTGGGTTATGCATGAGTATCGCCTTGAAGGCAAATTTGCTTATCAATATCTCTCCAGAAGCTCTAAGGTATTCTATATATATATATATATATATATATATATATATACACACACACACACACACATACACATACATACACATGCACAATCAATTTTCTTTAGACTTTTTAGTAGCGTTTAGGGTTTTGAAGTTAGGTTTTCGGCCATATTTGGTTCTGCTGAAGATAATACCAAATACAAACTACGAAGTACTTCCTGTTCCTCTTTCCCGTTAAGCTATCTTTGTTTTTCCTAAGAAACAACTCAGGCTCGTGATCATAAGATGGATCATGGTAGTTATTGTCACAGTGCAACTGCTAAACTGATTATTAATGTTAGCTATAATGCTGTTTTTGTCATTGAAGTGTGCTGAAAACTGAAAATGTCAAATATATTATCATCAGTGTTATTCAGATTTATTCTACAACATTTTAATGTCATTTCAGTGGGCACCTCACCTCTCCTCATTCATGTACACATCTCTACTTATCACTACTTGTTTAAACAATTTACACGCATCTCGCACTTAATTTGGTGTCAAGATACTACTTAAATAACTCTTAACCCTGTCTTGTGTCAGACTAAAAAACTAAGCATCGTGCATGACAAGAACATGATTGCCCTAGCTTTACCTTTTTCTCAGCCTTTTTCAATCAAAATTTTGTCTAACGGGCATACTCATAATGATCCCTTTTGGCTTATTCCTATGTTGTTTAGTATAGGGATAGCATTATCATTCCATACAGATTATCCAGTGCTTTTTCTTTTCTCCTGCTTTCCACTTTGCTTGTCTTGATGAGCAAAAGCTAGCCTCCTTAGCCTTTTATCATACATTACGACATTTTATGTTGCAAAGAGTACTTTTTATTTTCAGTTGCTTGATTTATTGTATGTACTTCACTTCACTTTTGAATTTTGATTATTAACCATTTGTACTTTGCCAGGATGAATGGGTGATTTCAAGGGTGTTTCAAAAGAGCAATGGAGCCATCGCCACCGCCGCTGCCGTCGCAAACGCCGTTAAGAAAAGTCGTTTGAGCTGCACTGTTTCGTCATCTTCAACCTTCAATCACTCGTACCCGGAGCCCAGCTCCCCCTCATCGGTCTCTCTTCCTCCTCTCCTTGATCACCCCACCATTGCCGCCGCTGCGCCGCCGCCACTGCCCCCAATGACAGCTGCTCGTATGATGAAAACCATGCTCCTTCTGATCAGCACGTGTCCTGTTTCTCCACCATTGCAGCCGCAGCCTCGGCAGCCACTGCCACCACATTCAACACCAGCTCCTCAGCTTTTGACTTCACTACACCACCAGCACCTGTTATCAATGCTGCTGCTTGTGACCCGTTTGCTCGTTTTGGAAGAAACAACGTTGGTTTGAATGCTTTCCCTAACTTGAGGTCTCTGCAGGAGAATCTTCAGCTTCCTTTATTCTTCACACCACCGCCTTCAGTGGCGCCTCCTCCCTCTCAGGGTGGTGCTGGTGGTGGGTCAAACTGGTCAATGGTGATGCAGGACATCGGCGGTGGCGTTGGAGTTGGTGGTGGTGGCGGCGGCAGATTGAATGGGGGTCCAACTGAGCTTGATTGCATGTGGACATACTGAGGAGGTAGCTGCAAGCTACTACTCTTTCTCTGGCAATTGAGATGTTTCTATTTGCTTTTAGCTTTTAAGTGAACTTGTAGTACTAAGATTTAAGTTGTGTTTCACGTCTTTTGTTTATCGTGTAAACTTCTATCAGTATCAGAAGATCTTTCTGCTTATTAACTATGTAGTGTGTATGTGTTGATGCTTAGAAAGTGACTGTTACAAGTGCTAACGGGCTTGCATGGATTTGTATTAGCCACTATTCCATGCTTGCTGATGTTATAAAAGATAATTTATGCATTCTGTGTTTGAGCATTGTCAATATTTATACATGTAGAGCTAGCCTTGATTTGCTAAGAAGCGCTTGTTTTATTATTATAATTTTTTTGGTTTCATAACAATAGCATTCGTGTTTATACAAAAAATACTATCAAAAAGCAGTGTATTTATCGCGGTCCAAATTATTTAATTTTCAGCACAGTAGTCTGAGCTTGGCGTATAATGTTTTCTTAAAACAATAGGCTCTTAGTAATAAAAGATATTTTGATTTTATGAAAAATCAAACTTTATACCCGAGTGCAATAGGGCAGTTTACATTTTGAAGATAAGATGATTGCTTTAAAGGGGAAAATCCACGTGTGTTTCTGGGTTTTCCTCCTAATATAGCGACGTACGGTTTCACCGATGTGTTGAATTTTTCAATTCCACTATCAACGTGACGGGCTGTTTTCCCCTGGCAATGGAAAAATATCACTTCCGAAGAGGCCGGGTGAAGTATACATCATATTAAATAGGCAGTTGAAATTAGGTGAGTAATGGAAGCAAGGGGTGGGGGGTTGGTCCTTTGTAGGGCCTGTAACGTCGTGACCTCATATTTCATGTGGTTGGGTTATTTGGTCTAGGATTGAGCTACAAATAGCTAGGACTAGCTATAGCTACCTCTTGGCCATGCCCCATGCCCCTTTGCCCCCACTTGCATGCGCAAGTGAGACATAATTTGTTACTCCCCCTTGTGACATTTCTATCTTTACTGTGTCAATAATAGCATTGCTTTTACATGCCCACAGCCCGACACTTTGCCCTGCTCGCACCCGGATATTAATGTTTAGATAGTATTTTGAGTTGAAAATGTCATTTCATAGTTCACTCTTTGCTCAAGCCCCTGACCTGTTGCCCAATGGCTACTCGCGCCCTCACTCCACGGACTTGTTTAAATTTTCTATCGTAAAAATGTGAACTACGGATAAATTTCTTTATGAATTTCAATGGGGGTGGATTTTTAAGTTAATGTCTGGCAAATTTGTAACTCTCGAAATCACTGAAATGGATCATGTGCTAGTAGAGCCAAGTTAATCTTCAAATGAAAACTTATTAGCCTACTAAAGCTGCTACTACATCTACATGCATCCCTACGCAAAGAAATAATTAAACAGACACAATATAAAATGCAGTACGTGCAGGAACTGAGAATCTGAAATTGCAGACCAAAATTTTCTCACATAATTTTTGTTTTTCTCCTCCTGCTGATTCTTCACACAAACGAAATGATGGTGGTGGTGATGATGATGTGAGAATCGTCGGGATATACAAACAATACGATATACATATAAAGGTTGAAATTGGGCACGTGTTCTGTGCATGATTGGCAAAGCAATCAGTATGCTAACATTTTGGGGTTTTGTTTTGGGGACCAGAACACTTGCAGCAGCTACTACAGCTTGTGCATGGAAATAGCATAGCACGCCATGTACCATTTTTTTGCTAAGTTTTTTTTTGGGGTTTCTGTGAAAGTTTCAGATGGGCAAAATGTAAAAAACCTTGTTGGCTTGGACTTTGAATTTTATTTACGTAGGGTTTCAGAAAGAAACATCCAAAACACCACCAAATGCCAAAGTCCAAAAGCTAGGGTTTGGATGTTGTGTAAACAGCGAGAGTAATTATAGGATCCTCTTCGAAACCATATACATTTGTTTCTTTCATATTTCTGATGTCTCTTTGATTGATATTTTTCTGCCAATTTTCTCTCTCTCTCTTTATTTAATTATTTGGTTGTGTGTGTGGGGAATTGATGAGTGTAGCTCAATCTGGGAGGAGACAAATTTTGCATGACAAAGCCACGAGGGCTGTGGCTTTTTCTGCTTTTGGTAGAGATTATAAAGAACAGACATTTCATGAGTTGAAGATGGGCCGGGGAAGGCCCAACAAGAAAAATCCATTGCTATAATAATAAATCTATTTGTCAATTTTTTCTACCTAAATATGATTGCTCGAAGTTATTAATTGTAAAACCTATAATAATAAACCCATTTAATTTTGTAATTTCCATTCAGCTACATAGATGATAGAGTTGATTTTGTAACTTGACTTACCATAGCTCTTCTATCCTTGCGTGTTGTTTTTTTTTTTGAAAGGAAAATACTATTAATTCAGCGAAGAAAACAAATCCAGCAATCTCGAAGGGTATGAACCCCTCCATACAACAGTCTCACATCTCTCTATAGCTAATCTAGCTAAAGAGTGGGCAATAGCATTACAAGATCTATGAGCATATTGAAAACTAACATGCTCAAATTTCTCCGATAGTCTTTGAGCTTCTGATATGATCCAATAGATCTCGGATTTGCAGCCCTGTCTGTTGTTTACAAGATTAACCACTTCTTGGGAGTTTAATTCCACAATCAATGATCTTAACTGCACACCTTTAGTAACTTGCAAACCCCACTCCAATGCTTCTGCCTCAGCAAAAGCAACATCTCCATAAAAATTTAAGGTTTTAATTGCAGCAGCTACTACTTGCCCAGAGTCATTTCTAATAACCACCCCCAGCCCTGCAATGTGACGATCTGAATTAGTTGCTGCATCCACATTGACTTTAACATATCCTCCTTGGGGACGACTCCATGACTTCTTAACCGAAACCTGCTGGTTGCTGATAGAAGTAGGAGTTGGCTGGTGGGTTCTTTTATAGGCTTCCATCATAGTAGGGGTATCAAAAAAACTCGTCCGGACCGGATCCGGACAATGCGGTCTGGGTAAAATCCGGGTAAATTTGTAAAAAATCCGGGTCCGGGTATGACATTTTAAAACCCGGATGTTTCCGGGCACGGGTACGGGCAAGGCATGTAAAACCCGAAACCCGGCCCGTACCCGGTTTGTTAATTAAAAAAAAAAATTGAATTGAAAGTTGAAAACCTAAAACGGCAAAACCCATTACCATTTACCAAACGAAACGGATCCCTAATCAACAACAACCAATTTCTCTACCAAACCCAATCGATTTCGATCCCCGGAGCTACCGCCGGCTGCCACACCATCGCCACCGTCAGCAGCTCAGCATCATCTCTTCTCAGATCTCGACAGTTGCGCGCGGCTTTGCTCGATCTGACGATCTCCAGTTCGTGCAGCGGAGCAGCCGAATCTGCCGCCATCTCAGCCACCATCGTCTGCCATCAGTCACGGGCTCACGAGCTCACGGGTCACGGCCGACCAGCCTCAGCAGTCAGCAGCAGCGAGCACGGCAGCAGCCGCAGCATCCAGCAGGTGTTTTTCTTTCTCTTTTGCACGATCCTTTTTGGGACTTGTTATTCTTGAATTCACTTGTTAATTAGTGTTACACGAACCCAAAATCTGGATTCATGCTTAGTCCTCCACCACAGGCTCATTAAGAGGAATATTTTCTTGTTGCTTCTCTGTTTTCTGTTTTCATTAGTTTACTTTTTATGTTTCTATGCAACATAGTGTGGTGGTTTGTGAAGAAGTTGAATCTGAATGTTGTTGTAGTTGTAGTTGTTGTTGCCGGAGTTGGATAGGTATTTAGATGAGGAATTGTTGGATACTACTCCGAACTTTGATATTTTGGCCTTTTGGAAGATGCACACAGGCCAATATCCTATTTTGGCTGAGTTGGCTAAGGATATCTTAGCCATTTCTGTATCCATCGTTGCCTCTGAGTCAGCTTTTAGTACGGGGGGTAGATTTTTGAGTCCGCATCGTAGTAAACTTCTTCCCGACACTCTGGAAGCCTTAATGTGTGCTCAGAATTGGATTTGGGCTTCTACTTCTTGAGGTATAAAGTTATTTGAATTATATTTTAGTAGTATTTGTTTGCTTAAAATGTTTTTGAATCTTAATGTTTTTTTTTTTTTTTGTTAGGTGGAGTTCCAGAAGATGAGATTTTTGCTGGGGAGGACGTAATTTCAGATGATGATGATGGGCCACAAGCATCGAGCAGTATGACATGATTTTGTTATTTGCTTATTTTACATGGGAGTATTTTGAAACTCTTTTATAAACTATTTTATCAATTTTTGAACATTTTGGGATTTTTATATGTTATATTGGTGATTCGAGATTTCGAGTCATAATTTAGAACTTATGATATGTTGGATAAGTTATTGAAATTTATTTGGTGATTATTGTGCTATTGAATTTAAATTATTTTGATATAGATTGAATGAATTTAGGTTGGAAATTGGATGAGTTTAGGTAATAAAAAGTAAATTGAAACAATTGTTATTTACTTATTTTACTTGGGAATATTTTGAAACTCTTTAATGAACTCTTTTGTCAATTGTTGAACATTTTAGAATTTTCATATGTTATATTGGTAATTCGAGATTTCGAGTCATAATTACGAATTTATGATATGTTAGATGGGTTATTGAAATTTATTTGGTGATTATTGTGCTATTGAATTTATATTATTTTGATAAGATTAAATGAATTTAGGTTAGAAATTGGATGAATTTAGGTAGTAAAAAGTAGATTAAAATAATTTTTATTTATTATTTGTATAAAATTTACACTGTTGTGAGGTGAATTTGCGGCCTGGAAAACCCGGATAAAAAACCCGGGCTCGGGAGGTGCCGGACTTGACCCGGCCCGTATATGGAAATTCCGGGCTTAAACCCGGGTCCGGGCTTGCATTATGTTCATCCGGGCCGCTCCCGGGTAGCACCAAACCCGGACCGGACCCGGGTTTTTGACAAGCCTACATCACAGCTTCAGCCTTGGCCAATAGAACCTGAGAGCTCTCCCTTATTCCTTTGAATAAGAAATGGTTTCTCGCATTCCATATAGCCCAACAAATTGTTACAACCAGCTCGATATCAGTCTTGCTTCTTGATTTACTCAGGCCATACAACAGACTCAACATGTCTTGATCAGCAGCTCATAACAGACTCACATGTCTTGATCAGCAGCTTCTGTGAGATCATCTTTAAATTGGGAAAGTTTCCAAGTCTTCTTTACAGCCCTGCATTTTACTAGAGCATGGAAAACATTCTCCAAGCCATTTTTACACATTTGGCAGACGGGCTCCTGAGCTACTTTTCTCTTCCAGAGGTTTTCAGCTGATGGGAGAAGATTGTTTGCAGCCCTCCAAGCAAAAATTCTGGTCTTCTCAAGCAAAGCAAGGGTCCATATAATACTCCACTGATTCTTCCTAGTTTCTGAGCTTGTTGGAATGGCTGGGAATTTCATCCTTAAAGCAATCTGGTATCCACTTTTGACAGTGTACTGACCTCTTTTATCATAATGCCATAATAACTCATCCCTCCTTGGTCTTCTAGGCAGGGGAATTCTGATTATTGTATCAGCATCCAACTTGTCAAAATGGCTATAAATCAGCCCTTCATTCCATTGGTTCTCCCTATTTATTAATTCAGAAATAAGAGCATCAGCTGGCAACATTGGTTTAGACACTGGTTTGAAGGTTATCGGTTTGGGGATCCAATTTGCCTTGTAAATTTGAATGTCTCGACCGTTTCCAGTTCTCCACCTTGAGCCATTAGAAATAATCTGCCTTCCCCATAAGATGCTTCTCCAGATAAATGATGGATTAGAGCCCAGCTTTGCATTCAAAAACTCTTTGTTCTGAAAGTATCGAGCCTTCAAAATTCTCGCCACTAAAGAATCTGGAAACTGCAGAATTCTCCAACCTTGCTTTGCTATTAATGCTTGATTGAAGCTTGAAAAATCTTTGAAGCCCATTCCTCCTCTGCACTTAGCTTGACTCAGCTTCTCCCACCTCAACCAGTAGTTATTCCTTTTATCGCTTTTTGATCCCCACCAAAAGTTGGCAACTACTCTCTGAATATCATCACAAATGCCCAATGGAATTTTAAAGACACTCATAGCGTATGCTGGAATGGCTTGTGCTGCTGCTTTAATCAAAACTTCTTTGCCCCCACATGAGAAAAATTTGTGCTGCCAACTTGAAAGTTTGTTGTAGATCTTCAGTTTGATGTCATTGAAAAAGCTACTTCTCTTTTTTCCGATCATAGACGGCAGGCCTAAATATTTTTCATGCCTTGAAACAACATTGAGCTGGAAGATATCTCTAATTGCTGAAGCTTGTCCATCTTGGATATTGCCACTGAGGAACATAGAGGATTTCTCGAAGTTGAAGAATTGACCAGAAGCTGCTGAGTAACAATCAAAGATCTTTTTCAGATTTCGGCAGTCAGCATTTGAGGCTCTGGTGAATACCAGACTGTCATCCGCAAATAACAGGTGGGAGATTTTTAAGTCTTTCCCAAATGACAGCCCATGAATAAGCCTTCGATGTTCAGCCTGCAACAACAGAGAAGAGAAAGCCTCTGCACATATAATGAATAAGTATGGAGATAATGGGCACCCCTGTCTTAAGCCTCGTTGAGGATGGATTAATCCGCTGACTGTGCCGTTAATGATGACTGAGAAAGAAACAGAACTGATACACCTCATTATCAGGTTAATCCATTTTTCAGAAAAACATAAACTCTTCATAGATTGCTCCAGGAAATTCCATTCTAATCTGCATAAGCTTTGCTAATATCAAGCTTCAAAGCCACCAAGCCATTTCTTTTTCCCTTACAATGTCTGATTTTGTGGAGACATTCATAGCCTATAATAATGTTGTCGGATATAAGCCTATTGGGAATGAAAGCACTTTGCATAGGTGAAATAATTTTGTGCAGGATCTGTTTTAGTCTGTTTGCTACTGTCTTAGCAATAATCCTGTAGATAACGTTACAAAGGCTAATAGGCCTATAATCAGTGACTTTCCTAGGATTCCCAACCTTTGGTATCAGAACAATATATGTATGGTTGAGAGGGGCTATGGTACCTTGCTTGTTAAGTATGTGAAGGCAGGTAGTGATAACCCCATCTTTAACCATTTGCCAATGCTTTTGGTAGAACACTGATCCTTGCGTGTTGTTACATCAACTGTTTTGATCCAATCTTTGACTTTTGAGGAGCCAAAAGAGAAGAAAAGAGTTGTGCTACTGCTACACTCATCAAGGCATGAATTGCAATGGAAATTTTTAATGGGTCAGAATAACTTAGACGTGTACAAGGATTCCTCAACCTTCATGTGTTAAGTTATAAATCTCATTATACGGTTAAAAAATAACACCAGCCGATATTATATTGTCATATATGAAACTTAAGACTTATTAACATAACATTAATCGCATAATAAAATTAGAATCTCTAGTTAATTGCTCATAAATTTTACATTTTCACTTGTTAAAATTCACCTCCGGCTTATGCTTGTGGATTGTATTTATTCAATGTTCTATGTCGGGTTGATGTTAAGCTCGTTTGATTTCATCACATGCAACTTATGAGTGCATAATGTTAGTTCATTGGGTGTTATTGACGCTTATAATCTTAGAAATAAAGTGCGACGAAATTACTAAAAAGGGCATATTGTCATGACAAGGAAAATGGATGACTATTTGAAAGTTGGAAGTGGATCGGATAGTTTCGCGGCCCGTAACCGAATTTATGGATTCGAGTCGGTCCATCATGAGTTAGTGGTGACACGCACCCAAAACAATGTCCACGTGCCGTTTTAAAACTCTACGTCTGTCTGTCCGTCACTCTCAGTACATGTTAACACATTTTGCCTCGAGTTTTCAGCTTTCTCTGCAAGCCAAAAGAGAAAAAAAAAAAACAAAAAAAAAACTCAACTCTCTTTCACACACACACACACACACACACTCACAGATTCACAGCTATGGACGAAGAGCTCTCCATGGACGATTCGAATCAGTTACTCGACTCAGCTTCTGATTTCGCTAATCATCCTGGTAAACACACTCTCCACACTTTCACTTTTGCTTTGTTTATTTATTTATTTACTTCCTTCTTAAGATAATCCGTTTTGATCACCAAACATTTCAGGTGTTCAAAACGACGCCGCAGCGAAGAAATTCCTCGACCGGTTCCCTCTCTCGGTCATTCTCAAGTAATTTCAATTTGCTTTATTTATGAACTATTTTGCAATGTTACTTTACTTACTGGCTTTATAAATAAATAACAGTTTTTTATTATTTTTATAGTTGCATATTACATATCAAATAAATAACGAATATTTTCATGTTTATATTACGAATTGAGTGATTTCTGTCTTTGAGCTTAATGAAGTTAGGCTGGAGGTTGAGATTCTTTTTGATTGAGCCAAGCCTGATCAGAAATATATTCAGTTTGGCTCGACTTGGCTTGTGTTGATACTAAGTTATAAATTTAATATTGATTCATAGTATTTACACCAGCTTACTTCAATTTTAAGGAAATTTTAATTTGAGGTTGTATTAGCTGCCTTTTGTTTTTTCAATCTTTTTACTGTATGTGTAGGTTTTACTATTGTTTGGAAGGAGGTTATTCCCCCAAGTGTAATGAGTCTGTATTTTGTATTGTAGTTAGTTTTGGTTTTGATGTCATTTCTTTTTGCCGTTTGCAGCACTTTACAAACAAAACCAGATGTGCCTCGTTTGGAAGATACTCTGGTTGTTTGTCTAGAAAGGATATTTAAAACAAAATATGGTGCTTCTCTCATCCCACATTACATGGTGCGTCTACCTCTGTTCTTGAGAAATTTCCCTTATGCTTATTACACGTACTTTTGGGGGGACGGTGCGGGGTTGAAGAGGTTACTAATTAGTTGGATCTAGGTTATTAAACAATATTCCTTATGCTTTATTTCCTTTTAATTGCTGTAGCCTTTTGTACAAGTTGGTCTGACCGCGGATTCTCATTCAATCAAACGTTTGGCTTGCAAGACTGTGAGTACATATGTAATAATGCATTTTGCTTGAGGTGTCTGAATTGAATCTTGCCTCATGTCTTTTTATCATTTTCAGTAGGAGTTCAAGTTTGTCTAATTTTCTGAAACATTTTTCACATTTAAAACTCCCTGTGTGTCTTCTTACCATGTAGGCTGTCTTCTTTGGCTTTTTGACACTTTTTTTGTTCTAGATTTCCTATTACGTGAAACTTTGTGTAAAGTAGCATTTCTTACACACAAATGCATATGCGCACACAGATGCACAACACGAACATTCTCCTCTTTGAAATCAAAATGATAGTCCTTATTGATTGACATGGTGGATTGAATGCCAGTTCTTGGTTATAAGTTGGCTGTAACTTTATGCATGCCCTAAAACAATTGGCTTGCATTAGCAGTTGCCACTGACCCTCTACCCTCTATCTATATCCATGTACGTGTGTTGGTTTATCCATAGTTCTTGTTTGTGCTGTTGCTTATCCGTGTTATGCAAGTCAAACTTATGATATGGAATTGAGGATTTGGAGTTACTAATGATTGCTTACTATTCAGTGTGCAATACAACTAACTTAACAATTTATACTTCCTTCATAAATGGTTGTATGATTTCCTGTAACACCATGCCAAATGCATACAGGTTACTTGCCTTTTGGAGAATTCTGATCTAGAGGCTTCTTGTGCTCTTCAACTACTTATTGATTATGAGATATATCCACTTTTGCTAGATTGCCTAATTAATGGGTAAGAAAGTATATTTGCATACTTGAAGTAGGCCTTTCTTCAATCAATTGTAATGACAATTCTATTTTTCTTTTTCTTATTGACGTTATCTCTTGCTTCTTCTTTTCGATTTTCCATTGTAATCCCATATCATATCAGGTTAGATAGAAAGGAAAGTGGTGAACTACATAGTCTGGTAGTAGAATTGTAGACTAAGATTCCTTTTGGACTGAGAACTTGCTATCATATGTTGCATAATATGTCATTTAAGTGTTTGCCCAAAAATAGGTTTATGCACATGACCTATGCTGTTTTCCTTTGTTGTTATATTTCCTCAAGGTTGACTTTTGTGCAAATTCACGAAATGTGTCTCTTTGTCCTTTGTAGAAATGAAGAAGTTGCAACTGCATCAATGGATGCAATAAAGAAGTTAGCTGGCTTTCCAAAAGGCATTGTGAGATCTTGACCATTGTTATTCTGCTTTGTTAGGCTTACTTCTATTTTTTAAAAAACTGATTACTTTTATTCAGTTTGCTGATACTCTAATGCAAACTTTTTGGAGGATATCATCTTTCCAGCCGATAACAAAGCAGCTACAGACCTTGGAAGTTTAGTGGCACATTGTTCATCATTGGTATGAGAGTTGATGCCTTTTATTTTATTAACCGCAATATGATTTGTTTGAGATGAGTTTTCCTAAGCCATGGAAATATTTCAGTTCTGTTTATTTCTTTGTACTGTTGGAATTATCGGCTCTATTTATTTCACTCTGAATTCAACATGTAATTATAGTTAAGATAGTTGTGCGCTGTTCTGTTGGACATAGATGACTCTGTCAACATCTTTTCTAAATCATTGAGCTGAGCTAGTCAAAGTTGTTCATTACATCCAGAAATTTAGATTTTTACAAGCTCTTTGTAAATCCCTTCTAACCCCAAAAAGGTAATTCAGGGACGGGTTCGTGTTTTATCTCTGATCGTGAAGCTATTTTCTGTTTCAAGATCGGTGGCATCAGTAATATACAAAGCAAATCTGCTTACTTTATTGGAGGAAGGGGTCAGCAAAAAAAATGATACCCTTGAAACTTTGAGCATTTTGGAGCTCTTTTATGAGGTTGGCTGTTGATCAAATACATTTATTAAATCTCTTTCTTCCACTCTTTCTACTTGCACCGATCAAATCTGTTATGTCTTTTATCTTTAATACAAGATTAATAAGTGAAACTGGGGTATGGGCCAGAGAAGATGACTCTTATCTGAATATGATATTATATAAAGCTTTTTCTTCGTTATTCTGTCTTCTGTGGTTATCTTAATACTGGTTTCAACGGATGAAGTTGGCAGAGATTCAGCATAGTGCAGAATTCTTGTCAAGGACCACTCTGCTTCAGTTGCTTTGTTCTCTCATTGGGTACTTTATTAATAATTTTTCAGTTTCGTTTTTTAAGTCCTTAAAATGATCTTTTAGTTACCGTACTCCTTTCTTTTTGTGTAGCAACTCGGCAACGGAAACAATTTTAAGATCAAGAGCAATGATGATAAGTGGAAGGCTTCTATCCAAGGACGATAGTCACATGTTCATTGATGAATCTAGTAAGACTAATGCTTTACTTTTGGAGTTTGATTTTTATGTTTGAATAAGCAGCAATGTGTATACGATTACCTGTAGTCCAAATTTTCCAGAAGTGTAGAAATGTGTCAACGTGTATTAGCCGTACTGCAGCATGTGATTAATTGATTATAGTTCCTAACATATGATTTGTGGAATGCTGCTGTGTTACATGCTTAACGCAAATTGCCTATAGATTGTACCTCTTATGAAGGTGAGCACTAGTTAAGCACCTTCCCCTGCTTCTATGTTTCTGGTTAATGACTCATATGGTACCTCAGTAACTACTATTATTCTTTCTGTGGTTATTGACTTGCACTAGAGCCCTAATAATTCATTTGGACAAATGGCTGCATACCTGGTAGAATTTCTTCCTGCTATCATATAAATATACCCTTTTCCGAATTAGAAAATGCTCTGTTGTGAGATGCCCTCCCTTACGGATGCAACTGTTTGTCTTCCAAGATCAGTAGTTGCGTTTTAGTGCATTAATTTTTCTCGTCAATTCAGGTGCTAAAACTGTGATCTCAGCAATTGATGGAAGATTGGGGTTTTCGCAAAGTCAAGATTCTGATGAATGTGAATCTGCGCTTGAAGCATTGGGTCAAATAGGCTCATGTATGTATGTCAGTGCATGTTTCAGAGTGAGAATCTGAAATTGTTAATTTTGAGAACTTGTAGCTTGTTGCTTTATTGTTCACTTCTAAGTAGCTAGCTTAACCAACCTATTCATGCCATCTTTGTGAACTCTAGATTTACTTTTACTGATTTGTGTTCCTTTAGCAATTCAAGGAGCTACACTGCTACTCTTGTGTTTGCCACCAGCTGCAAGACATGTTATTGACGCTGCCTTTGATAGGCAAGGACATGGTAAACAGTTGGTAAGTACACATGTTCTTTCACTTTTATTGTCCTTAAAAGGAAGAAAAGAAAAGAAAAATCGTGTGTGGTTTACTTCCTCTGGATCTGTCTTTTCTCTCTAACCTTAATCTCCCGATGGAACTGATAACAAGTCATTGAATCCCTGAAAAGAATGAATCGGATATCGTAAGCTAATGATATTCTTTTCTTTTATATTCAAAAGAACTGGGAAGTTGCAGTAGCTGATCATTTTTCATATTGAATGGAGCTGGCTTTGTAATGAATTTATTTTTGTGGGCTGCTGCTCATCTTTTCTGTAATCGACCTTTTGCATTAAGGAAATTTGTTGTTTCCAATTCACAGCATTAGGACGTAACTGGCAGTCAGAATTGTGCTTAAAGTAATCTTATCTAGATTATCTCAGCAAACTTCTTGGTGCTGTGTCTTCTTTCTTTAATATTTGTATGACAATTTGTAATGGCAAACAGGCTGCTTTGCATGGTCTAGCCAACATCGCAGGAGAAACTCGATCTGAAGACAAAATAATTTTGAATGCTGATGCCGAAGAAAGTCTTCGACATTTGATTTATGAAGTGGCGTCCAGGAGTTCGAAACTAACACCATCAGTAAGTGCAATGGTCTTGCTCTAGTTTCACTAATTTGGTAAATCAGATTGTTCTTTAATTGGAAGGGCATTGTTTGATAGTAATAATTCAAATTGAATGAATATATGGTGTTGAAGCACTGGATATTAAGTTAGGTATCTGCTGTGAGTCATTGTAACTATATCATTTGCATTAATTTTACAATAACTTTTGTGAATCATCTCAATTAATAAATCCAAGTTCCTTTGCTTGACTACATTTCTTCATATGAGTTTATTGTTACTTCTATGCATTCTGTGAAAGTTTTACTAAGCTTTTCTGGTATAATTGGCAGGGTCTCTTTCTATCAGTTATTCAACAGGCTGCAGAAATCCGATTGGCGGTGAGAATTTTAAATTCACTATTTATATATTAAAATTTTGCCTGATGTGTATAATTGTCGAAATAAATAGTCTAGGTGGACCCATAAAAGCCTTTTTAAATCTTATTTATCTTCAGTTATTGTTATCATCATCTTTCTTTTGTTTTAAATATGGGTGTTTCTTTTTGTCTCTGCTTAGTTACTCCCATGTACTCCAGTGTAATCCAACTCTTGCATCGGGAGGTTCCTTTTGATAAAGGATAATGGATATTGGTACTTATTTATTATGCTGCTTAAAAATTGAGTAATTAGGAAAAGATTTAAGTAAGCAAAAACATGATGTAGATTTTCATAAAAATTTCATGGACTTCCATGGGTGTTCCATTTACACACCAAGGGGTAAAACTAAATGACTTGAATTGACTTAAATTACCTCTGAAATATTCTCAAGCTTCTTTATTTGTGTGCGTATAGTTTTTGTTTGCATCCCTGTAAATTGTTTCATGTTTATACTCATTTGAATTTACATGTATTTTTTGTTTGCATCCCTGTAAATTGTTTCATGTTTATACTCATTTGAATTTACATGTATCAAATGGAGATAAGGCCCACGCAGTTCTAATGTAATTCACCATCATATAAATATCTTTAATAAGTGCTTCTGACCAAGTCAAGGTCTGGACAATAGAGGCCTCCAAGTCATCATTCACCAGTCTAGTGAGCAGTTGCTTTTTTGATTCTTTGGGAAAAAATATATATATATATAAGATTACTTTACTGTGGTTCAGTTGGTTGTTTATTATAAGATAGTCATGCAAGCCCAAAACTTTTTTAACTTTTTGACTAATTAGGTCAGGAACTGTACTGTTTTTCCTCCCATAAGTTGAAGCCTTCCCTGTTGATCAGGACTACCGTTGTATTCTTTTGCTGTGGTTTGGAACTTGTAGCTTACCTCTTACTATTATGAAACTAAAAAGAACGTGAACGCTTGATAAGTTCTTGCCCCTGCAAAAGGCCAGAGTAAAACATTCCCGTGTATAAAATTGGAGGAGCTTGTGACTCGTTTGAAATTGTTGAATCCAGTTTGATTTTTTATGCTCACAGCTGTTGAAGACCTTTAATCAGAGAAATTTGATGTGGCATTATTGTGCAAGTATTTTCAGGGATACAGAATGATAACTGGGTTGGTTGCTAGACCATGGTGCCTGATGGAACTTTGCTCAAAACAAGAGATAATAAACATAGTGACTGATGCAAGTACTGAAACAACAAAAATAGGTCAATTTTCTATTCCCTATTCACTTCCTAAGCATAATAATCAGCATATTGCATGATTATAAAGTATTGTCTTTCTAGTTGCTGTGTTTGAATTTTCATGGAAGTGAATGTTTGAGCATTTGCTCCTTTCTTTTGAGGTTTGGAATCAAGTCTCTCAAGTATTTAATGGAAAATTTTAGGTATGGAAGCTAGATACAATTGTTGCAAGGCAATTCGCAAGGCTTTTATCTCGAGTGAACTCGTCAATGACCCCGCATTTGCTGGCATAGCTGAAAAGGTTAGATCTATCTTTGATATATTCTCCCATTTTCTTTCCTAGTTTCTCCTACTGGTATCTCCTTGTTTGGGAGGGCAATCACATCGCTGCTGGTGATATAGGCAGACACCAGATATGCAACAAATGTGATTTGCATTTCCAATTGCATGCTGTATCAGCTGACAAAGCTCGATCTACAACTTCCCACATTGGCTCTTATATGGCTTTTTTCTGGTCCAATTTTTCCACCGCTCTTGATCTTGTATAATGTGTCTTTTTTCTCTTTTTTCTTGTGTATGCAGCTTGATGAAGCTGTTAGAAGGGGTCCATATCTAGCAAGAAAGAATCTTGAACCACAGCCTGTAGTGATGACGGAGCAGAGATTCTAGTTCTCTTTAAGATACAGGACTAGGGCACAAGGCCATTTTTTAAGCAAAGACACTGCCATCTTCGCTTTTGGGTTGACTGAAAAAACTTCCAATGCCTTGTAAAATTTCAGTGCAACGCTTACTTGACATAGAACTTTTGTGCTTTTTATACAATCAGCCTCACGGTTACAAGTCGGGAGTCCGGACTGACCTCTCTTGCTTACATTTAAATTGTAAGAATGTGGTTGGGCCATTAAGGAACTTTACAGCTTTGATGGCGTAGACATAGATTGTAGAGCCTTTGCTCCGTGGGATTTGAGGGATGAGAAGCCATAAAAGCTTTACTACGGGTGGCCCCATCCCATAAAAAATTTTAACCCTCATTTCCCGATAAATTTAGTGGGGTGTGGATGGGAAATGTTTTCGCCACTTCCACTCCATTCTTCATTTATTTATCTAATTATTTTATAATTATTTTATAATAGGTATGAAAACATAATTTTAATAAATAAAAAATTATAGATTTAAATAAAATAAAATTATTATCATATTATAAAGTATTTAAATTATTAAAAAAATTTTAAAAGTTTAAAATAAAATCTTGAAATGATATTAAAGTTACAAAATGTTTAGATAAATAATAACTAAAAAAATAAAAATGTATAGTAATATTTTAAATCTTTTTTTTCTTCAGTTTCATTTTTTCTTTATCATCTTCATATAGTCTATTATTGTCACTTTAATCTTATAATATCAAATAATAAAATTAATGATTATATTTAAAAAAAGTTGTCATCTATTATTTGTAAACACTTATAATAACTAAGATGATTAATTTTTTAATTTCATTAAAATAAAAATTTACTTCGTTTATATCTTCATAAAATGAGTAGCATCTATTTTTTGTAAAAGTCAATGGAGGGGAAAGGAAAAAACAAGAATATATTGCATATTTTTTTTATATGTCAAGTTAAGATCAAGCTACAATTAAAGTATTAAGTCTATAGTAAAATTTTTTTAACTTACTGAATTTTTTTGAAAATTCTTGAAGAATGAGGTTGAATTTGTTTGAAGGGATCAAGGGAACGGCAGTTAGGAGAGAAAAGAAAAAAATAATATTATAATAATATTTTAGGGTTAAGTAAGAATTGTATTATAAAATTTTGTTTTAATTATAATATATTTATTAATTTATAGGATCCAACTACGTTGCCACAGTTGTACCTTATCATGCTTTTTGTTTTTTTCCAAACAAAATCGTAGGATGCTTTCAAATTTAATCTGACGGCTGAAATTAATTATTGGATAATTTAAGCAGCCACTGGCAACCTTTACAACCGGTTAGATTCTTTCTTTGCATTTCTCGGCTGCCAAACAATCCCTAAGAAAATGACGAAGTGAGTAACACAAACACACACCAAAGAGAAAAATGACAGGAGAAGAGATGGCGACGGGCCCTACCGGCACAAAGGTTTCTTTGATTGCTCTATTTCGTCGGCGTCGAATTTATCTGCACATATGCAATGAACAAGCGACGGGAACTCGAGCGAAAGGCTATGCAAAAGAGATAGCAAGAGAGTGATCTATGGACTGATGATAACTCAGCAACAACGGTATAGAAAGCCATCAAATGATATTTTCATTGGACTTTTGATGGATTTTCAAAAGTTTTGGTGATAAAATGTCTCTTAATTTTTCATTTCAATGGCCTATTGTTTGAGTTATTATTATGCATAGTTTTTGGAAGAGTTAGGATTTTAGTATTGGATTTTGGAATTGTATTTTGGCTTCGATATGTTATTGTTGTGATGTTGATCAAAAAATTTATGACAATACTCTCCTCGAGTTTGATACCATAGCTATTGAACTTTTATGGTAGATATAGATTTTTCTTTGGAAAAAAAATTTACAACCAGTCATGTATTCATTTAGGAGCTGCTAATTGAGCATGAGTTCCAGAATTTTCTAACCAGCGATTGGGGTTTCACGGAAAAATGTCGACATTGATCTTTAGGAAGAGTATGATACAGAATGTTTGATAGAATCAAAATCATCATTCTTCAGGCATCCAAAGATGATTGTATTCAAAATAGCTAGTTTCACTTTTGAGACAGTATAAATAACTATTATCTTATATAGTTGCATCATGCTAGATAGGCATTAGCTTAATCATTCCAATTCCCCCAAAGCTATTACCTGATTTATTGTGACAATGTGCATCATGATAAGTATCGATGCATATTAAGATTTTTCTTCTGGCTTTATGCAGTACTTGTTGATCTTTTCCAGCATAAGATGAGATTATGGGAAGCATATGCTATCACCTTACAAGTATTGTCTTAATGTTTTAGTTAGTGCTCAAGATGAAATTCAAATTGGCTATTATTGGGCACAAATTTTACCATGCTCTTGTTTTGCTTTTTCAGTCTTACCCCACATTTGCTGAATACCATGATCTGCTTGAAGCCTTGGATGAAAAACTTTCATCTGTTGTGGATTCTGCAAAGAGAAGAGGGTTGTTTTTCTGATGTTGTTTGGCAACAGATTGGGACCAACTAAAGTAATTTTCTTAACGGCGTGTCCACTTCTTAGATGAATGCCTATCTATTCAGACTCCCAAGTGATGAATTAACATTTGCCTATCTATTATGGGAGAAGATGATGACATTAACACCAAGTCAATAGAATGACTGGGACCTCCCCTTTGTTACCATAATATTGTGTACGTCGGGGGACACAGTTAATTCATGCGGGTAAAAGAGGTCCACGCACAGTAGACTGTTTCAAGAGTTTTTTTTTTTTTTGCCGTTTTCTATTTTTTTGGAAATTCTGTATAATGGTTATATTGTATGTATTGTTACATATTTATTATGGAATAATTGTAAATAACAACTTTAAAGTTTCAGTTGAAAGCAGTAAGCATTTGTTATACTCTATTCGATTGTATCCAAATGACAAAGGTTGGCGGCCTAATTTATAGCGAAGTTCCCACGGGCCATTTGCATGCAAAACATTCAAAATATGCAAACATATTGACACATAAACGTACATAAATTAATATTCTGAATCTTTGTCAGTAATACATTATGATATAATGAAAGTGAAGTTGGGGGTAGACAATATTTACAACATATGTTAATAGAAATGAAAGCAATTATTCCCAAATAAAGTTACTTAGTTCAAAGAACGGGCTTCAGTTAAGTTGAACAAGCCATTTTTTTTTTTTGTTCTGTTACTTCATGATTGTAGAGAGCTATTGATAGTGGATCATGCCCCCTGTAAAAGATAAATAGAAGCATAAGTTTCTCTTAATTAAAGCACTTGAAATGTATTTCCATATCTACTAACCTAATCATTCCTCCATGAACTAAACCCCTCTAAGGATCTTGAATAGATTTGTAGAGATCTTGGATAATTTCCTCATGGTGTGCCTTAGCAGAGACAATTCCTCTGTACTTGATTACTTCTGGCCAATCCATTGAGGCCACCACCTGTCTCAATCAATTCAATCTTTTAACAAAGTGAATTACTAGAAAGTAGAATCAGAAGATGAGTGTACATAAAGTCGCTATTGAAGAACTAGAGTCTTCCCCTGGTAGTGGATGGGTGAAACACCAAATATAATTGTGGATCTATTAGTCACACGAGGAATTCTTTGCTGAACAGCATCAACAAGCACAATGTTTCGTCCCCCAACCTGATAAAACTATAAATAGCAAACTTAATCTCCAGGACCAAGGAAGCAAGCCTATCAATTTAACAAGAAATTTGGCACTCCCAACCTAAAAAAATTCTTGAACACGAAAATTTAATTATTTGGAAAAAAAAAATTTACAGTAATTTCAGCAAATCAAGACTGAAATTAAATTGAAAAAAGAAATCATCTCCTACATGTTTTCCCACTAACCATTGTATTTGTTCTCACCATATTAACCTGAATAATAAAAGTAAAAAAAAAATGGGGGTAAACCAAACCTTCACATTGATTTTAAGAGCCACATTTTCAAAATACTGCATATGAAGCCTTGATGCCTGTTTAGGTTGACAACATTGTGAAACAATCCCAAGTTCTGTTTCACGAGCTCGCTTAATTCTCCCTGCAAGCAGAAACCTAATAATGTTGAACAAATCAATGCTAATATAAAAATTTAATCATTGATTAATTTTATCACTCACCATATGATCTGCTAACATCAGGTAAAATAATTATCAACAGCTGAAGCGGTTTTCCTTACTGTATAGTCTGATTATAAATCTACAAGTGCATTCTCAATCAGATTTGGGTTGGATGAAATTATGAGAATGACAGGCCGTGAGTTAAATACCTGACATAATAAACACACACTCCACATAAGTAAAAAGTAGGTTCAGAAAGGCCATTAACCTGAATTGCTAGCATGAATTGCAAAATAAATAATATTACCATACCATTCCCTGCTATTACACATGTCTACCAATCCTTGATAGAACTAGAATGGCACAACCGGATTCAAATGCATAGAGAAGTTCACACAAGTCCAAATTTCTACTCTCCCACCATTGAACATCTTCTATAAAACCAAAATTACACAAAATAATTCAGTGTGAATAAATAAAAGCTCATCGTTCAGAAGGAGAGTGGAGTCAGCTGAACACCAAACACATACATTCCAAATACCTAAGTGAATATCAAATACAATGCTCTTCAAAGATGAAAAAGTATATAACTGCATACAAAATTCAACATGCAAAAATGATTAAAAAAATCAGAAGTTGTGGTTGCAAAATCAAAAGTTACCACTGTCATCCCTCATAGTGCTTTGAAGCTCTTCAACCGTCACGATATTATGAGCAAAATCATACAGACCCGACTAGGCAACTTCTCCCCACACCTAATGTTTATGCGATAATCAGGAACAACATGATCAACACAGTTCAGTAAAGATTAATTGCAGTACTCATAGACAACAAATACACTTATATACTAAGAATTCATACCCAATGCATCAATAAGCATATTCCGCTTCAATTCTTTGAACTTCTGAACCGTCTGCAAAATGACCACTTCATTGATTAGCTAAATCATCTCTATCAACACTAATAATCACTAGATAATCCAAATCCCACTGCGCAATTGCCTCAGCAACCTTCGTGGACTCCCAAAAGGTTAGGTGATGGAGGTGCAAACGACTTCTTCACATTGCAAATCCTTATATTTCCAATCAATCCAACCTAATTAACAGACATTCCAAATTTCAAACAACACAGGTGCCGTTTAATAAATCCGAACAATTACCTGCAACCACGAATATAGGTATCACCTAGAATCATAATTGTGTCTATAAAAAGTGCCTGTCTTGCTGGCAGACCAGCACTCCCCCAAATTAGGGCACTTGCCCTCTTCACAAAATGTGTGAAGCATCGACTCGCCCAAATTTTTCTTTCCTCCAATCGTATTTATCGCCTCCCGGAATCAATTCCTTCATCGATTTGGCCTTTGCCAGGGGCTTCTTCGATTATCACCTTAGCTTCATAAATTCGTCAAATTTCCTTTTACATAACAGTCACCGTGCGATTTCAGATGTGAGTCACCGATTTTGTCCTATCAAAATTTACCTTTTCTTAACCGACTTGCCCGGTATTCTTTAACACAAACGTGGCCATCTCTAAAGCGTTCGATCTGTTGCTTTTAAATCCAATGCCTAGATTGAATAAGGACAAAAATTGTGGTATGATACCACAGTTGCAACGTAGGTGAGTCCTAATTTATATTAGGTAAATATAAAAAAATTTACTAATCAATATTTTAATTAATAAAACAAAAATTAGTAAATAAAAATTAAATTATATTTACATATAATGGGAATTAGGGTGAGGAGTATAAAACCAAACCTACCCCATTAATAATTTGGGATTATTTTCCCCAAATTCCCCATCCTATTCTCAAAAAATTATTTAAAATTTACATCATTTGGGGTGAGAATTTGCCATTCCTATTGCTGCAAAGAAGAATGATACCACAATACAGCAGGAAACCGAGGTAAAATAAAACAAAATAAAGGGGAAGCTGTGATTTTCCTCTCTGCAATTTTCATGAATTTAATTCAAAATTATAAGAAAAATCACTCAAAATAAAAGGAAAAATGCATCATTTACTAGGTTGTTATTACTATTACTATTATTATTATTATTCACCAAACCTTGTCTTTGTGTTTCATCTGTTTGGTACAATTTTTTCAGTAGAGTTTTTACAAGTAAAATTTTTGATAAAAAGTTGTTGGGTGTTTGGTTGTTAATTAAAAAAACTCTTTCGAGTCACTAAATGGTTTGCTTTCACAATATTAAAAGTGTTTTTGTAGAGTCAAATTATCAAAAAGGATAATCAAGAGAACTTATTTTTAAATCATAAATTTAGGCAAATCATAATATTTCTTACCTAGTATCCTCATTTTCCACAAAAATTTAAAATAAAATTTAATTAAAATTTAAATAAACTTCATAATTCAAATATGTAATAATAAACTTTATTAATATGCACCACTTCATTGGAAAAAGTGACTGTAAAGTGAAGAGAATAAATAATTTATTTGATGAAAGAAAGCATGAGAAAAATCGCACCTACTACTACTTGACAAAAAATGACTGGTAAATGGAGAAAATTTTGAGGGTTTTGCATATATATTAGTTTTTGGAATTAGTAAAATATTGTTAGAGTATTTTCGAGATTCTATATGTTTTAAAAAAGCTCAAAAAGCTCTACTTAGAGGATCTCAAAATTTGGGCTAAGCAAAATGACTTTTTTAAACAAAAAAATTTTACTTGAAAGAGAAACCCAAGCAAACATCCGTTAACTTGGCCTTGTCGGCTGGTGGTAATCCATGGACTTCAATATGGGGGGTTGATTTTTTAGGGGTAACGACCACTGTTGGATTGCAACAATTTTGAAAATAGATGTGCACGAAGAATGCTTTCAACCGAAAAAAAAAAAAGAAAGGATCCGTGCGAAGGGATGAAGATTTGTAAATATGCCCCACTGAAACGACGTCGTCAGGACAAGCCAGAACGACATGTCGTTCTGTAATGGAAGAGACACAGATGTACGCTAATTTAATTTTACAGTTACCGCTGAGGGACTATAGAGGAACTACTCTGTATTATCTTCATCACCCATCCGACCCCGACTGTGGCTGTGTGGATAGACAAGAACAAATAGAGAAAGAGAGATGGCGCTTCACTGCTTATCATCATCTTGTTTAACGATTCAATCAAAGTTCAAGACCCTCTCACTAAACAACAACTCTTCCTCTCACTCCAGCTTTGCCACTTTCAATTCTCTCTGTTTCTTCAATAACCTCTCCCGGAATGTCTTCTCCACAGGTGATGTAATTTGACTTTTAACTCACCCTTCTCTCTCACTCTCTCTCATATCATTTTTTATTTTTCAAATTCTTCTTCTTTTTTTCTTTTTCCTCTTTGGTTGAGTTGAAAAATATGAAGAAAATTGTGAAAAACTGAGAACTGATTGTTCATTCTGTGGGTTTTAAAGGATATTTTTGGGGGGGGGGGGTGTTGGAAGAAAACCCACCTCCAGTTAAACCAAACAGTTGTGTAGTTATTCAAAGTTTAGTTTTTGGGTTCCAAAAATGCAAACTTTATTGTACTGAAACGCTAAATTAGGTGTTTCTTTACTTATCTTTATTATTGAAATCCTTGGGATGCTTTTGACTGAATTCTGGGTGTTTTGTGAATGCAGGCTCCCTCACAATGAGCCCAATCCAGAGGCCATTGCGTCATTCAGTGGTTTGCGAGGCAGCTACCAAGAAGAAAGCTGATTCAGCTGCAAAGAGAGCTCGTCAAGCTGAGAAAAGGCGCATTTACAACAAATCAAGGAAATCTGAAATCAAAACCCGCATGAAGAAGGTATATGATGAATTTGCATCCTCAATTTTTAAACTTATGTAGTTTGCTTAGATTTAACCACTCCTTGTTATCAAATAATATGGTTTCTTTTACATAGAAATGTTTTGTTTAGAGACGGATGAAGCTGTGCTTCTGAAATCTATAGGTCTTTTGCTGCCAGTAAAGCTCACACCATCTTTTGTGCACCATCATTTTGCATTTGATTAAAATTCATATAGTATTCGGTACTATTCAGTAAGAATTAAACTCATCTCTTTTACAGCTAAAAGTGGTATTTACAGTTGAGAATTAGTGAGGGAGACTGGCAACGATGATAGTGTTCCTTCAAAGTTTTTCTAACTGTTCTACATGCTTCTACAATGTGAAGCATTTTCTGGAATGTGAGACGATGCTCGTTTACATGAGCTTTAAGTACCGCTGCTCATTTTCTTTTCTGATTTACTTAAGAAATGGAAAGAAATCAATAATTCTAGCCCATTTTTACAACTGTGTTTCTTCTTCAACAGTATGCAAATTGAAAACACAAATATATATGTGAGGATGGTGTAGTCCTTTCCTGAACACACATAGCTATGTTGCCTGCCGTACTTTTCAAGAAGATAGCATGTTTCCTGTGCTGCATCCTCATCTAAAAAGACCCATCTCCACATGTCGATGGTACCTATTCACTCGAAATGTTCCAAGTGAATATAAAATGGAAGTTTCTAAAGACAAAATCTTGAATTGGCTTTTGAGGGTGTTCTGTTGCCATTTATGGTTATGGTAGAGATTTTGAAAGGGTTTGCCATTTTTCATTTTAACTTATCACAATTGGTGTAAGGTGCTTGAGCTCTAATTTTGAAAAAATCTTGTACTTTGTGTGTCATGTGGATGCTTATGGAGCTCTTGCCCTGAAGAAAAGTGTTCCTTGTGTGAGAACTAGCAGCATAAATTCTGGCTTGTAGTTTGACCATCGACTGAATCATTCCGGGAAGTTACATAGTAATAACAGTAAAGTTTCTACAATAAAAAGTGCATTTCAAAGTTCATCTGTAGAACTCTATCGTGCATAGAACTTAGAATTGTTATAATGGTATCTGTTGAGGCATATCAAGTGTCAGGAACTGGATTTAAGTCTGTGGATGAAGAGAATTCTTAATTTATACGATAAAGGGAGGGGTTCTACTCTCCCTCTGTCTCACTTTATAGCTGTTTGTGTGTTTGTAATACTGCTGTCAATTTGTGTGCACGAAGGTAAACTGTGATGATAGTGAAAGATGAAGGGGGGCGGGTTTAATAAAAATTTCTTTGATGTCGGAAAATTATTTTTTGCTGTTGCAAATATATGCAAAACTTGTTTTAAAAATATGCAATGGATATTATTTTGTTTAAGTGCGATTGTGTCATAAAGTTTTTGCTTTCTTTGTCCAGGTTTTGGAAGCACTGGATGGGCTCAGGAAGAAACCTGATGCTCAACCTGAGGAAGTCCTTCCAATTGAGAAGCTGATTGCAGAGGCATATTCAGTTATCGACAAAGCAGTGAAAGTGGGAACATTGCACAGGAACACTGGTGCTCGTAGAAAGTCCCGGCTTGCTAGGAGAAAGAAGGCTGTGGAGATTCACCATGGCTGGTATACCCCTACTCCTGCAGAAACTGTGTAATGAATAGGGAGGAGGAGCATGTGGGCAAAGATGTTGTTCTGTTTCTCAATGTAGAGGTTGTGAACTGTCACATTTTTGTTATTATACTATGTATTTCCTTCATTTTTCTGCCTCTTTTGTTAAAACTTGTACATTTTGAATGTGCCTTTTTGACCTATCAAAATTGGGATGGGCTAGTTAGGTCCACATTGAAACTTGTGATTCCGCAGGATAGCAAGAAAAGATTGTGCTGCAAGGTTGATATGCTGGCTGCTGCTCTCCGAATCAAATTGCTGTGTGTGTGAAGCAAATGGCAAAAACCCTAAACAAGAGGCTGAATGGTCAGTATTAACACTTCTACAATGTGAGACCATGTAATGATATCTTATGGCAGTGCATATTCTAAATGCACAGTATGCAGCAAAAGTGCAACTAAACCTTTAGGATCAATGGGGATCATGGGATGGTCTGTCTTATCAAAGGCTTTAGCCCAACTGGTTAATTTAATCAATGAATATGGTTTCAATCCTAGAAGAAGAATTGGATGGTAATATCTTTTGTTTGTTATAACACTGAAGAGGTAGACCTTTGAACATTTTTTGCGTATTATATTTAAAATCAATGTTTTCAAGAAACATGAGCTTATAAAAGGTTGTTTTTTTTTTTTCTTTTTTCCTTCAAATTAAAACAAAAAGAATTAATCGATTCCCATCAGCTATTCTTTTCTATTTCTTTAAGATATTATTAAATTTGAAAAAAAAAAAAGAAGAAGAGATTTTAGACCTTTTGGCCCTGTGATTAGGCACTGTATTAATGCCGGGAATCTCACTTTACTTCTTTCAATTCCAAAAATACCCTTAACAACTCTAAAAAATTACAGGGGTAAAAAAAATCATATTCCAAATTTTATTAAACCCTATCCCAGTGAAATTCCAAAATCACCGCTCGATTTCTTCACGTGGGAGAGGTCACCGGCGCCGGCGATATGGAGACCACATCGAACCGGCCTCAATCTCGACTCTCCGACGACGGAATAACTACCCACGCCGCCGATTTGCCTTTGCTTTCTTCAGCCTCGAACCCATCTCGATTTCGAACCAACCAAGGTAGTGTTTTCTATTCCCTGTTTATTTATTTATTTTTTTTGAAAATTAACTATTAGTATAAGCATATAAATAAATTATTTATTTTATAACTAATGATGAGAGATTCCCAGATGCTTCTATTTTAAAATAAATTATTTTCATTTGTATTTCCCCCTTTGCTCCTTGATAATTCCTTTCGAAGCCATTAGGCAAATTTCTGAAGAAAAGGTTGTTTTTTTCTTTTTCCCCATTAAAAAGAACCGTGAAATGTTTTGGTTTTCTACTTACAGAGGATTGAGTAGAAACCCGGATATAGTTGGTAAAGGGGGATTGTTGGTGCGGCCGAATCAAAGGTTCTTTCAGGGATTATATTGCTGATGGATACATGCAACCTTACTTGACGTTGTAAATTCTTTGATAGCAATATGAAAAGAATCCACAATTTTCTGTTATGGGGCTCAGTAGATTTAGCTTTGTAACTCCTTGTTTTCTCGTCTAATGGCTTTGATATTTTGAAATGCTTGTCGAAGGTTTTCAATATCTAAATGAAAATTAAGCTTGTGATCCAGTGTTAATATTATCTATATTCGTGGCTTTTATTCATGGAATATATTAAGAAACTAAATTGGAAAAATTTTCCAAATTAGTCAGTATTTTAGTACTAAAAATAATTTCTAAAAGATACTACTACTGATCACTCACTGCTGTCCTTGCTGCATAAGCAGTCTACAAAAATTTAAAATTAATAAACCAAAGTGTGGATTCAAATGATAAGGTTAACTCTCGTATAAATTTGAATCTTGTGACCAATAAACAACAAATTGTTCACTATTCATTTATAGTAAAATGATAATATTTCAACAACTAGATCATTTTTTTTTTCTTTTTGGGGGGATTGTTGTTCAATGTTTGCTGACTTTTGTTAGTAACTTTTTCTTAGTTTTACTTTTTTTTCTTCTAGCAAGACACTGATGTGGGGTCCTAAACTGATCTTCTTAGTTTATCATAATCTTATATTTGCATTTAATTTTATATTCCATTGGTCTCAAACATCAAAATGTCTTGTTATCTTCATACTAAACTGCATCTTTTGTCTGATTATTAAGGCCACTGCCTATAATTTTATTTATCTAATTTTCTTTTCTTTTCCCTTTTTTTTTGCCTATTAAGCTATAGGATGACTCATTTATTAGCAAGAAGGAAGAGAGTCTTGGTAGTTATACAAGAATTAGTTGTCACGTTGCAAATGATTATCGGTGCGTGTGCTGCTATGTCTTCCTATTTTTACTTATGAACGGAGGGTGGACAGTCAAAATTCGGTATGTAAAGTTTACCAAAAATTGTCCCATTTGCATGGCTTGGTGTTTGAAAGTGATGTGCAATGTTTGTCGCTATTAAGAATGGATAGACAAACATTTTTCAAATTATGTAAGCTTCTTTGTTAGAAAGGGAGTTTGGTTAGAAGTATAAATGTGTCTCCAGAGAAGATGGTTGCAATGTTTTTGTCGAGTTTAGCATATCACGTGAAAAATGTGATTGTTGGTTTTAACATTAAAATATTTAGAAGAACAGTCAGTAAATGTTTCCATGAGTGTTTAAAGGCAATGATTAGATTCAAAAGGAATTTTGGAAAAAACCCGAGCCAATTATGGAGGATTCAACGGATCTAAAATGGAGCGGTTTAGGTATGTATAATATTTCTTCAAACCAGTGTCTTCTCTAATACACTTTCGTTCATTAACTCGTTAATTTTTTTTCAATGGTTTATTGTAGAATTGATTGGGAGCTTTAGATGGCACTTATATAAAGGTTCACATTTCGGAGGCCGATAAGCTAAGATATAGAATTAGGAAAAATGAGATTACAACAAATGTCTTGGGAGTTTGTTCACAAGATATGCAATTTATATATGTCTTACCGGGATGGGAAGGTTCAGCTCATGATATGCACGTGCTAAGAGATGCCTTAACTAGAAGAAATGGCTTAAAAGTTCCTCATGGTAATACATCTAACCAAATTTTTCTTTAGCTTGTAAGGATATTTTTTTTGGTGAATGATTTTTGATACTATGATATCCTATTCTCTCAATAGGTTATTATTATTTGCTAGATGCTGGCTACACTAATGGGATGGATTTTCTTTCATCATATAGAGAAGAACGTTACTATTGGAGTGAATTTCGTGATGGACACCAACCTCATATGCCAAAAGAGTTCTTCAATATGAAACACTCAGGTGCTCGCAATGTGATTGATAGATGTTTGGGGATATTGAAGAAGAGATGGGCTATACCAAGAAGTCCTGCCTTCTATGATATTGTAACACAACGGCGTATAATTTCTGTTTGTTGTATGCTGCATAATTTGATAAGAAAGGAAATGCCTGTCGATGTTGTGGAAGAAGCAATAGTTAACGATGGAATTCGAGAGAATGTTGACGAAGCACAGTTTATCGAGTCAATTGAGCCTTCAAATGAGTGGACTATTTGGTGAGATAATTTAGCCCAAGAGATGTGGAACATAAGGAATGATAGCTGAATCTACATGAAGACTTTTTGTTTCTCGGTCATTGAAGTTTGTATAATTACTTGTAATATTGTTGGACAATGTACTTGTTTAGTGTGTTCCTTGAATGACATTGTGATTGTCTTAGTTGATAATGTATTGTTTTATATGATGAATTATTTATGCAATTTGTTTTCATTTGATATGTGGAATTTAATTATGCGATTCACTATAGTTGACATTATAGTTATTATATGACACTTTTATTTCCTTGTAAATAGAATCACACGCCTGCTTCTTGTCGGATGCATTTTAGTGTGGGTCCAACAAGTCTCATGATAAGCTACGGAGAGTAAGACAGGAAACATCAACTTCAAACTTTCAAATACACAGAGAGGACTCAGAGGACGAAACAGAGAGACAGAGATGGCATTTGTTCTTCATTGCTTCGCTATTTTTCAACACCCACTATTCTTCTTCAACTCAGTAAACTTTGACCACTTTCAGGTCGTTCAGTTTCTCCACAAGTCTCAATCACAATGTCTTCTTCAAAGGTTATCCCTTTCTCCTTCTGTTGCAGTTACTCATGACCTTCCCTTTTCACTCTGATTTGTTGCTGGGAGAGTTAAAACTACCAAATACAAGAGGCTAAAACAGTAAAAATTAGCATCCTTTTTTTGTTTGTAAAATGTAGTTATTTCTTGGAAAATAAGTAACCTTTTCTATGTTCACTCAACTGTTGTCGATTCTCAAAAATGAGTCAACCCACTTGTTTTCTAACCAAGCTGTATATATAAGTTGAATTATCAGGCACGGTTCAGTAAAGTTTGTTATCTGGGTAACAATTCTGGGTAATGATCATTTGTAGGATGTTTGGTGATCGATTTTGTTGAAAAGCAGACTCCACAATCTGTTGTTTGCATGGCGAGAAGATATGCTTCCAACTCGAAAGGTACCACTTTTGCAAGTTGATGTCTTTTCTTCAAAGTCTCACAAAGAAAAAATTGTTCATTTTTTTATTATGTCATTTGACATGCTCGTTTCAACAATTTGATCTGCATGTCAAAACAATTCCGTAGTAATGATTAGTGGATATAGATGAAATCAAGAATTGTTTGATAAAGTTATAAGCTTGGCCATGGAGATAGAGACCGAGTTGTGCAGAAGAAAAGATCAAGATTCTTGTAAGGTATAATTTCATCTGATGTGGTGTTGATGAATGATTGGCCTAGAGGGGCACATATCTTCGGTTACTGTCAAATGAGCAATTTTACTACTTTTTGAAAGTGTGAATTTGCTGACCAAATTGTAACAGTAAAATGATGAGGTTATACGTGAAGGCAAAAGTGAGTTCTAACGGTGTATTTGGTTAAAATGCTTCCATGTTTTTTACTCTTTTCTTATTTACTTTTAAGTAATGGTTTTACTGAACGGGTGAATTGTAGTGTTTCTCAGTTTTTACTTTATATAGTAGATTCATTGTAGCTAGGTGTGCCGCTGCTTGCATCAGAGTTTGCTCTTTCTGTTTGCACAGAATGCTAAACTAAAAGCATTACATTCATCATCATTTTCGAGTGTTAGAATCTTCTGATATATAAAATGGTTTTTAATCACAGAAGAAGAGTAGAAAAAGGGGTGGTGATTCTGATCAGAAGAGGAGCAGGGAAAAGGAAAGGGTGGGTAGAAACAAAGAAGAAGAAGAATGTAAAAGTTATCAAGCTTGTTTCATCTGCTGGGTGGTCCGGAATTTTCTATGCCAAGATGAGGAATACAAAGAGCAAGGTAAAACTTGAGATCAAGAAATATGACCCTAGTATCAGATGTCATGTTGAGTTTACAGAGGTGAAATGAGGTGAGAAATAAGACCATTGAATGATACAATGGTGCTGTTTATAACCGATATTGAGTTGAGTAAATTAAGAAAATGAAACTGTAGTTGTCGGTTAGAACTTATTACATCTGCTCATTGGCTTTTGCTTGTTTAATACGGTTAAGCTGTTTACCGCCGACAAATTTTAAGCCACAATAGCAACCGCGTTAGGCTTTACTGAGTATAAGCTGAATAGATACAATAGTTTATTAAACTGAGAAACTCAGACGAAGCGTTTATTCCATAAGAAAATTATAACCACTAGCAGGGACTGTTATATAACTCAACTAGAAAAATTTCTCAAATAGGAGTATAATACTAACTCCTAAACTAGGAAAACAATTTTTGTTAGGAATTTTTGTGCTTCTTACGAATTCCTCAATATCAAGATTTCAAGATTTCATCTCCCTTTTTCGTTCATGCATTCCCTTATAGACTTGTGAGTTTTATCACCTGTTTTGCCTTGATCCCCTCTCTCTTTAAACTTGATGGTCATATCATTCACCAAAAACCCAGTCCTTGGTTCCGGCACCATCCCCTTCAATCTCATCTCATGGAAATAAGATAAAGCATCTTCTAACCTTCCTTTGTCATACAGCCCATGAATCATAATGGTATAAGATCGCTGGTCGGGTCCCATCCCCTTTTTCTCCATCTCTTCCCATGTATGTCTTACTTTGTCTTCACAATCCCAGTTCACATACAACTTTAAAATCACATTGTATGTGTCAGTGCTCATCTTGCATCCATTTCTCTCCATTCTCCCCAAAACCCAAGGAACTTCCCCAGGTTTCTTCAAAGACTTGAGCAGGTAATTGAAAGTTATTTCATTAGGCAAACAGCTTCCATTCTTCTGCTCCATTTCATCCAAGTACTCGTAAACCATTTCCATCCTCTGAATCTTGCATAGATGCTTGATAAGCGAGTTGTAAGTCGTGACATTTGGGAGACAACCTCTATTCCTCATGTCCCTAAGAACTTCTAGAGCTTCAGGAATCCTTTTCTTGAAACAAAGTGCATCAATGATACAGTTGCAAGTAACCACATCAGGTTTCCGACCTTTCTCCCACATAGCTCGAAACAACCTCAATGCTGTCCCCAATTTCCCCTTCTTGGTTAGTGCATTAACGAAAGTCGCGTAAGTAACAGAATCGGGCTCACATTTAGATGCAATTATATCCTTCCAAAACCTTTTTGCCTCATAAACATTCCCCAACACACACCATCCATTGAGAATAATATTCATTGTCTTTATATCATAACCAAACTCATTCTTCTTAGACTCGAAAAAAGTTTCAGCGACTTCAACATGCTTATACCTACATAACCACAACAATAGATTCTGAAAAGCAGATAAATCATCCAATTCCCCAAACTGTTTCCTCCTATCAAAAACACCAATTGCTTCCTCTACCATATGTGCAGCTGCATATCTATTAAGCAAGATTCCATACGTTTTCTCATTCACTAGTTCAGGCATTTCGTCAAGCACTTGGACCAACTCCACAAAACGCCTCGCTCTCCCAAGAACATCAAGGATCGCATTGAAAACATTAGACCCAGGTGAATAATCACCTTCTCTAGACACCCATTTGAAAAATGTATACGCTGCTTCCCAATCAAAACGATAATGGTTAATAACATTTACAATCAAATCATCAGTCAGTGTAAGCTCACACTGGTCCAGAGCCTTCTCAATTTCTTCTTTTGAGCTGACTCTACAACTCTTGAGAATATTTTGTATTTTTATTGCTATTTCATCATCTGGGTGAAACTTGGACTTTTCATCAGAATTAGCCAGCGAATGAACCAACTGAGCTTTTTCGATTCTGCCCAGAAAAAGTAACTCAGAGTTTCTGGCTTGCAAATTGATAATGGAGATTAGGGTTTTATGTGAAGTAACTGAGTGGCAAGATCGAAGTTTTGAGAATTGGGTTGTTAATTGACTATGGAATCTGACTTTCTGTTGGAAGTGTTCCCGGTAAATTCTTTTCAACTGTCGAAATCGGGAGCGCATTTTGTTTGTCGGGTTTACTTGGGCCATGTTTGGATTGATTCTATTTTAACAGTGTGTAATAACATCTGGGTCCCTAACTTCTTATATTTTTTCAAATAAATGCATATATATCCCTTTAATTAAATAGGTCCCCTAGATATGGAGATGACGATGGGCTAGGATGGTCAAGGATTTGTATATTTAGGATCAAAATTAGAAATAATTACAGATGGTTCAAGATCCCGTCCATTCTCAATTATCCCAAATATCCCGAATGTCCTACTCAATTAATATTTCAATTTTCATAACATGTTTTGAAAAGATTTAATTTATAAATTTAATATATTTTAGAATATTTGTGTTTCCGTTAACAACTAAAGTAAAGAATATTGTGTGTTGCTAATTACACAATATATAATTAATAATGTTAAAGAAAAAAATAATATTAAACACATTGTTAGGTAAACTAATTGAGAGAAGTGGGATCAATTTCAAATCTAAAGACCGTCCTAAATTTACAATTGGGATCAATTTCAAATCTCAAATCCCAGCTACTATTAAAATTGGTCTTAATAATGTGGATTAATCCCATCCCGATCAGTGTAAAATCCCTAATCTCAATTAGGAATTGAAATTCTTTACAATCCTTATCGAAATATCATCTAGCTCTTTTTTTTTTCTTTTTTTTGGGTGCCTAGTGTCATGTTGCAACTAATTTTATGAATTTACTTTGGCGAGGAAAAGCAATATTATTGTAATTAGGAATCCAAATATCATGGTCCCATTTAATTTGTGGAGAGATGGAATGGCAAAAAGCAATGTTATAGGTGATTACATTTGCCGCTAGTGTTTGGCGAAAAGAATTAAATTCTTTAGTATCAATAGATACTGCCTAACGATAATTAATATAATTATTTTTCTTACCAATTGTAAAAACTCACAAATTTTAAGGTATGATAATTTTAATATAAGGTCACTTAATTTGAAAATTCTTACTGAAAATAAAAAATCAATGGTATGCAAACACACATATATATATATATGTGTGTGTATGTATGTATATCTGTTTTACAAAGGATCTCGTGGTGGTTTAAAATTAAAACTAAAGATTATGTTTAATTGGGTTAAAAATAAAAAAGAAACTTATCTTCAAGTTCATGCTTCGAAACCCAAACAAATACAAGTTACCTCATTAATATTTTTGAGCTCTCCGCCATTTGCAACATTGAATTATTCTTTACTAAATTTTGACAATTGTTTCAGTTTCCAATGAGTGCCGGTGTTGTCTCAATTTTTTTTTTTTTCATTACATAAGGAACATATTTCATGATACTATAATCGATATTAACAATCAGATAATAATTGGAACTAATTTATATTAAATCTTATATATAGCACTGCTCAAATTTTAACCCTCTCTAAGATTCAATGGACTTCAACCTTTATTCAAGTGTTGAGAAAAAAATTTAAATTAAAATCCCATAATATATTTGTGAAAGTTTGAATCACTACTCTCACACTTATAAGAGAGTTGTTATAGTTTCTCGGCCAAGACCGAGTGGTTGCCAGTGTTGTCTCAATTGGTTCCCTAAATTGCACTTAGTTTGGGGCGTCATATGTGGTGCCCATATTGTCATCATAACAGAAAGAGTCTCCCAAAATATAACTTATAGTCAAATAAAATTCATCTATTGATTCTTCTAGTGTTTTTGCTCTTTATTTATTTTTGTACTACAAAATTTAATCATAAATTATAATAAAAATCTTGTTATCTTATCTTATAAAGTATAAAACTCTTCCACACACGTTTGATGAGAATCCAACGACTGTGGTAATAAAATTCTATTATTTCCACAACCATTGGATTTTCTTCAAATAGCTATTAAAGACTTATGTACCTTATATAATTATGTAAGATAACTAAATCCTTATAATAAATATAATTTAGGAAAATCCTAAAAAAAAAAGGATGGATGAATGTACGGTGCGGATACTGCATGTAGAGTTTTAGTCACAGCTTGAACAAATATATGTCAATTGCAAAAAAAAAAAAATTAAGTTGTCTACTAGTACTTAGTAAATTCACGTGGCAGAATTTCATATGAAAGAGTACTGACTATTTTCATTCCCATTTCTGTACAACGACTTCTTATCTACACGTGTCAAATCACAACGGAAATCACCATAATAGCCGTCCGATTCTCGTGAGTCAACATCTCCGCGGGATCGGATGGATGGATTCGATCCGATCTACGCGGCTAGAGGACGGAGAAAGCCGACAAATCATCAATCAAAACTAGAAAAAGAAAATATGTAAAAATAGATGAACCGCCGTTATTCCCGGTTCATGTTAAAGAAACGAAACAGAAAACGCCACAGACTTACCGTCATAACCGCCGTTATCCATAGCCGCCCTTGGACTTATCTGCTGCCACGTTTCCTTAGGAAAACCGCGTGCCACGCGTCTGCTATAAGAAGCTCAACATTTATCACGTCTAGTGTGGACCCACTAGGTTTGGCTGCGGCAGGCCGTCTAGAGCCCATAATTTTTTTTCGAACAGCAGAGTCAAAGTCATCGTTGACCGCGCCGAGTGAAAAAGGCCAAGCGCCTTAGCACGTGGGGGGCGTGGTCGTGCCCTTAGCGTTTTCAGCAGGCTTTCATTAAATACAGGCTCTCATAAACATTTTTTTTTTCCCCTTTTTCAACAACGTAAATATAAACATCCATTTTAGTTTAGTGCGTATGCATCGAAAATTAATTATGTGTAAAAATTCATTTAAAAATATCAACATTTAATCCTGATGTCGAATTAATAAATGTCTACTAAATATAAGGTCGGAAAGGATTATTGAATGCCATAAGATAAGATAGAAAATTTCTTAAATATTTCGACCATGCAACGATAACAAGAATCCCCAAGGTCACAACGTGGCATAGTCCCATTAGTCAACATAATTGAACTGAATATTAGTTCGTGTAAGGGAAGCCACACCACATCTCTTGCTTTTACTGTACCCAACAACAAGCGCCCACAAAAGCGGTGTCGCTTTAACACACACACATACACACACGCACCTTCTCTCTCTTCTCCGCATATTATTCTATAAAAAGCCGCCACTGCTCTCGTTTCCTGCAAGAGCTAACAAACAACTAGCTCCTCTGTTCAAAATGGCTCCGAGAGATAAGCATAACAAACCATCCTCTAACCCGAATCCGATTTCGAAGGATATGGAGATCCGATACAGAGGAGTGAGGAAGCGGCCGTGGGGGCGTTACGCCGCCGAGATCCGAGACCCGGGGAAGAAAACCCGCGTCTGGCTCGGCACCTTCGACACCGCCGAGGAGGCGGCAAGTGCCTACGACGCAGCAGCGCGTGAGTTCCGCGGCGCCAAAGCCAAGACAAACTTCCCGACGCCAAACGAAATCCTTAGCACCCTCGCCCGCAGCCCTAGCCAGAGCAGCACCGTGGAGACATCCTCTCCTTCTCCGCCGACGCTGCTGCCACAGCCACAGCCGCTGCCACAGCTAAACCTCGCTCTCAATAGCTACCGTAATGCCAGCGCGTGTTTCCCAGTCGCCGCGGCGCGTCCGGTGCTTTTCTTCGACGTTTTCTCCTCCGGTGGTACTGTTGCGGCTCATCGTGATGCACGCCGGTTTGGCTTTTGTCCCGGTGGGACCCAGAGCGACTCTGATTCGTCGTCTGTCGTCGTTGATTACGATCACGCTTCGTCTGAGAGAAGATTGATTGATCTTGATCTTGATCTTGATCTTAATCTTCCTCCTCCACCTGAAGTGGCTTGAGTTTTTGGGCTGAAGCTAATGCTGACGTGTACGGTGATGATGATGTGTATATAGTGACCCTGGCAAGATCCTCTGATCGATCTTCGTATTTTTGTTTTTGCAACTGGAAAATCTACGACGGTTACTCCATGTTGTTTTTAACTGCTGCCGTTAGAAATATATATATGTGTATGTGTTTAATGCTTAGTCCAATGATATAAGAGCTTAGTCAAATGATATAAGAGAAGGTGAGAATCTCGTTTTGATAATGTTAAGTGTTTTAGTCAAATTCAATAATTTTCTCGTTCGTCATAAAAAATTTTCCATCTTATCAAGTTAATTAACATCTATGTTTGGTTGCCGAGAAAACCCAAAAAAAAAAAGAAAATCTAAATCAGATAAGTCAAATACGTGCATAAATACGTGCACAAATAAAATTAAAGCTTTTTTTTTTCATTTAAATCGTTGTACTCTGGCGATGAACAAAGATGAAAACTGATACAATAATAGTAAATTATTGATATTGCTTATGTTTCGGTTAATTTGATATTCTTGTTTTTAAATCGTCTTCTTATTTTTTAAAATTTTAGTTTATTCTTTATTTTTATTACGAAAATAAAAAAAAATAAATATAAAGATGATTTAAAAATAATTAATTCACCAAAAAGTAATTTAAAATATACTCATTATATTTGAATGTAGCAAATAACTCTCAGGCTGAATATGTTTTACCATCGAAACCAATATTTATTTCATGTACTTAACGATGAAAAAAACGTCTTGATAAGATTTTGTTATTAGTTTTGTACATATAAACAGTTTAACCTTTATTTATTTTTTTACTTTTTTTTTTAAAGCTAATAGTGCGTAAATTGTGGAGTCCGTAATCAAACTTGGAGAGGTATAGCATAATCTTTCTTTTAGAATATAGTATCTATCCCAAAAATGCAATAATTAAAATTTATGTTATGTTTATTTACTATAATCAAATTAATTGTTAAATAATTTTTTAAAAAAATTTTTTTTCTTTATATTTACAATATTTTACGTATAGAATTTGAATTTTTAATTTTTTTCCCAAAAAAAAAGGAATGATTTAAGTACAAACATGTCGCCGCCTCGCCGGCGTTGTCGGGTCTTGAGATGTAATATTTAGAAGGGATTCTTTGCGAAACGGCGAGAGAATCGGCGTTACGCAGCTTACGCTACTCACATTTTTCCGCTTACGTCATCCGTCGCGGCCCCACTCGATTTAATTACCTTTTTTTAATTCAGAGCGGGTAAGAGGGGCGGCTTCATGACGAGAAACAAAAGGTGGCCCCCACTTAAATCTCCTCGTGATTCTCGAACTCTGTTTTTGTTTTCTTTGTTACTATGTCTGCCCATCAACGATTCCTGGGGTGTTTCAAATCAGACGGTTGATAATGAAAATGAAAAGTGTATGGTGTGAGAGTCATCGTATAACTTGAAATGAGTGTCTTGTGGCTGGCTGTTTCAGGTTTTTTATTTTTTTATTTTATTAATTATTAATTATTAGGCGGCACCGACAGTGAAACCGCCGCTGAGTTATACGACAACGAATCAGAGAGTTCCGCGATGGGAGTCCAAATGTGGGGGCCATGGGAGACTAATTCCGTGTTCACAAGGTACTTGTCGGGATACGAAGTAAATTATTGCGGCCATTCGCCGTCCGATTAAAAAGCAAATGATTTTTTTTAAAGTAATATTTTCTTTATTTTTCTAAAATATGTTTTTTTTTTTGGGTAACATTAACAGTTGATTTTTTTTAATGTTACAATTTACGAATATTACGATCTGAATTTATAAAAAAAATTTGAAATAATTGACTTGTAGTAGAGTCATAAGTAATGGAACTAGATAGTCTTATTCACAATTATAAGAAAAAAAAATAAATTATTAACTTGTTAGGCAGCGTTATTTATTTATTTTTTGAAATTTAAACGTATCAATTTTTTAAAAATTTAAATAAAATTGAATACAATTGCTTAACTGACATGTTTGTTGCTTTTAAATATTCGAATATAAATGGATTTTTTTATTTTTATAAAAAAAATATAAAACATAATTATTTGATATTTTTGTCTTTGTTAAACAAAACAAAACAAAATATTAGATTTTATAATTTACGAAATAAATATATTTAATAGAAATATTTTAAAAATATAAAATTTACTTCACATTCAAACATTTTCCCATTAGGTGAAAAATCAATAAAATTGACCTTTTTTTATTTTAGATGTAAATATCTTAAAATGAGACATAACTCATAAAAAGTAAAATATGCAAGTTTTAGAAAGATTGTGAAATTAAAAAAATTTTAGGCTTCATATATTTAACAAACAAGTTCTTAATATATAAGAATAGTCTAGCTGAGTATATTCTACGGAGAATTTAATAAGAATTATCTCAGATTTTTCGTCATAATTGAAATATAGAATTATTATTTACATGTTCAAGAAATGTTAGGTAATAATAAAATAATTATTCACTCTAATGAAAAAAATAAAGTAATCATAAATGCATTATTCTTACTCTCTTATTAAGAGGAGTGAAGACAGAGCATTAACTCTAAAAAAAAAAACACAAGAAGAAAACATACAAAATGGCGTTAAAGGTGAATAAAGTAAGAATACAAAATTTTAATTGCGCTTACATTTTTTTTTTTAAATATTAAAACATAAACCACTTTAAAAAGTGTTTATTTTTCAATGGATCCGCGTGTGAATCAGTCTCGCGAGAAAGGGCGCGGCAGCCGCATTTTTGTGGGTCCCAGACTATCTGTCGTCTGGAATCAACCAACACCACGATTTTCGTGAATAATGAAGCCATCAAGCCAATACCTCTCGCGCCATTCGTCCGTCTCCACGTGTAAAGATTCACATGGTATCTGTACGAACGTTTGAAAAACAATAAGCGGGTTTGGTGGTGACGTGTCGAAGACGACAGGGAGTTGATGCCCGGCCGTCGGCGAACGCACGGAAATTAGCCACGTGTTAGCCTGCAGATGTGTTCCCAAGAGAAGCAACCGCTGAAAGTTTAACAGATAGGGAAAGGTTTGGCCCGGCTCCTGTGAGTGACCCGCATTAGAGCTGCAGTTCATTGGGCTGTCAGGTAACGGGGGCGTTAGTTAAAAATGCTGCCTTAGGTGGGGTTTTGGGCTTGTTTATTTTTTATGATGAATGACCATCGGACAAGTTGAGGAAAGCACTATGAAATATATAGAATTTAATGATCAACACAGTCTACGATTTATTTGGATTGTAATACTGAATTGAAAGAAACTTTGAACTCTGAAAACGAATGATGTGGAATTGTTTTAAAAAATTTTGATCAGTGCATCTAATTATAACTACACCTCAATCAATAGAAAAACGCAGTTGCTATCGATAATCACTCATTCGTAAAAAGATTAAGTTCAGATAAATGAATGCGACGTAAAAATTAGATAGATATAGAAATTAAGAATCGTTCACGTTCTCTCCCCACTCATTCGAACATCTTATGACATTTCAAGAAATTTAATCACATTAGTTAAATAACATCTATAAATATGCATACTGAATATTATGTGTATCCGAAATCGATTTTTGTTCTAAATTTGTCGGTCATATGGAGAACCAACGATCACTTTATTAAGGACTACGAAAATATGAAGTTAAATAGTTCAATGTTAATTCTCTAGTCAGCAATTGGTTTTTAAAGGAGATGACAACTTTTAGGTTTCAGCAATGAGTGACATGTTGGGGATTTTATCTCAAAGTTAATTGGTTTGTAGGGGTATAGTTCATTTGACTTCTTGTTTCCCATTGCAAGAGTCCAATTAGTTGAGTTATTCACTTGGAAATAAAATTCATTCTCTTTTTTCTTTTTTAAATTAATTACTAGACTACATACTATTTTTAATAAGCCACTAATTCCTCATGTCCATCCCACTTGAAAAGTTAAAAGTCTCTCCCACGTGTAATATTTTATTGAAAAATTTGTAAACAGCTTAGTTTGGGTCAATTGACAGCTGGGAAAGTTGCTAAGTATGCCCACAGGTTTTCAATTACACAAATCCTTTTCAGATGCAAGTGCAATGATTCATCCTTGGTAAATATTGGAGAGTAATTTTGACAACAGAATTTACTTGATCCAATCTGACGTAATATGTGGGCTATTGGCATCCGAAACCCAAGCAAGCCCAATGGCGCCACGTCGCGAAACCAACCGCAATGTCAGCAACAGATCCCTGAAAGCCAAACAAATGCGTTGTGTTTATGTCTTATCTTAAACACTGTCTGAATCCAAAACTCGCAGCCGTTTTGAGTTACAAGAAGCAACAGGGTTTTACAGATTTCGGTTGCAACAAGCAAAAAGATAAAAGAAAAAAAAAAAAAAGAAATGGGAAGAATATTTGTGGTGGAGCTAGATGGAAGGTCTTACAGATGCAAGTTCTGCAGAACCCACTTAGCCCTTCCGGAAGATCTTGTTTCCCGGGTACTTAATTATGTTTATGTTTATTATTTTTGTTATTTATTACTGTCTGCAATTGTTTGCTATGCTTTCAAATAGGTGATGGAACATGAGAAGTAACAATTTTTACTGATTATGTGGTCTTAATTAATAATCTGTGTTGTTTATTAGAAGATCACAATTGCGTGTGAAATCATGAATGGTGTAGAAAGTAGAAACCTTCACTTGAAAGATGGTACATAATTTAATGAGTTGAAACTCGCTTAAATTAATTAAATATTGTACATAATCTTGGTATAGACAGGGTGCCTGTTTTAATCTAATCATGGTGTCTTTAGAAATTATATCCTCGGCGAATGGAATAAAGATTCACCATCTGTATTGAACATGTCGAGGGAGATGGGCTTATATACTTAGTGGTGATTTTGTTTACTGCATTCCTACCCAAACTTGATTGAGGTTTTGCAGTTGCAGCCGTACCAATGAGCCTCTGTAATGGCCATCTTTTTTGGTATTCTAGCCCTGATAATTGCACCATGCTCAGTGGTGAGAGTAAGGATTAAGGGGATAATTCAAGGTTGGGTTGGTGATGACTTTTTGGAGAAAGCCATTGCCATAAACAGGGCAAAATGAGAATACCACTGACCTCAGATGAATCATTAAAGTATGGAGTTGGCACCAACCTTTTTCATAAATTTAATCCACTTTATTTTCTGTTTCAAAAAAGCTTTCCAAGGATCATCCCACAACAAAGCTTTGCAAACCCATTCTGCTTTGTTTTTCATTTGTTTTGGTCAAATAACCACACTATTCTAGTAAACTTGCATTGTAGACAAAATAGATTGAATTGATCGCAATCTATAAGCATATGAAAGAAATTTGCTGAATACTTAACTTTTTGTGGTAATCTTATCAATCAGAAGCTTCACATCCTT
Organism: Murraya paniculata; assembly: GCA_030449075.1. Classification (NCBI taxonomy): domain Eukaryota; kingdom Viridiplantae; phylum Streptophyta; class Magnoliopsida; order Sapindales; family Rutaceae; genus Murraya; species Murraya paniculata. Next base: position 674,966 of record JAEVFN010000065.1, read on the forward strand.
GTCAGAAAGTTTTGTGCATATCAAGGGCAAGGCTAGTTGTTAACTGGTACCTCCCCGGTTAAAAAGTGTAAGTTCCTCAAAAGTTTTTAAGCTTAAACCTCTCCTAGAAAGCTTCCAAAGAAGATTTTTATTTTTGCTTGCATATGACCAAGAATCTTACAAAAGATCCCTAAAATACTCCGCTTTGAAAAAACCCGATGGATTTCAGCTTCCCGTATTAAAAAGGAATGTCAATCGGCTGTGAAGCTTAAATGAGTAATCTTTGACCCATAACATCATGGATGAAAGTTGAATTCTGCATCCTCATCTGCTTTGATCAATCTCCTGGACAGAAACTCCATTTCTAGAACAAGCAGATAGGCTGACTTTAGCCTTAGCCCTATTTTTCTAGGTGTGGTCATACATTACTTCATCAAATTTATATCTTCAGCGGGAAGTCCTAATGATGCAATTTTTGTTTATTTCTTGCATTTGTCTGACTTGCTTTTAAATTGCTGATTCTTCTTGGTTGATTTATATACAGATGATGTAGTTGTACTGCTGTGCTTGACTTATAAATTTGTTTTGGTTGACTTGGTCAGGCTTTTCATTGTCGCAGAGGGAAAGCATATCTCTTCAATAGCGCGTAAGTTCCTTTGTGGACTGATTCATCACAAAACTTTGTTAGTTTATGAAGAATTATGCTACTTTTACTGCTCATTTTACTTGGTTGTGATTCATGGTTTCTTTATTGTTTCTTTTGAAAGCATTAACAATCATGATGGTCTTCAACTGCATGTAAATTCTTTTTTTTTTTTTTTTTGTTGCTATTCAAATGATTTTAGTCTTTGGTATGACCCAAATCTTTTGAAATTCTTTTGTGAACTCTGCAAGGATGTAAAGACATGCCGCTATTAGATTGTTACAGGTATCTGAAACTCTCAAAACAAAAACCAAGTTTTATGTATTCTCCTACCCATGCGGCCATGTTTGAAATCTTTGTTTTTTAATATTACATTATGTCAGTGTATGGAATGGTATATTATATATTAAAATGCACTTAAATGTTCATGTTCTTTTTCGGTACTTTGTTTTATTTTGACATAAGGGGCAAGTTGAGAATTTACTTTTGCTAGTATCAATTGTAGAAATATGGAGCTGTGCAATCTTGAAACAATGCTGTGCAATCTTGAAACCTGTGCCAATGATCATTTTCTCAATGCAATGAGTTCAAATGGGTCTTATCCATTGTCATTTTTAGGAAAATCATCCAACTTATTTGATAAGATGTTGAGAATACATACAAGTGGCCTTGTTTGTCTTCCGTCTATCATGCAAGAAAGAAGTCATGTTGGCTACAATTTTGTTATCTATCCTTTTAATAATTATAGTCAGAGGAGCAAATCATAATCAGGATGGACACTCTTAAGTTTACTTGTAATGGGATGGAGTTTGTATTTCAGTGTGAACATCACAGTTGGAGCTTTGGAGGAGAGGCTGATGCTTTCAGGAATGCATACTGTAGCAGATATATTTTGCTGCTCTTGTGGCCAAATTGTTGGGTGGAAATATGTATCCCCCTCTCTCTCTTGCGTGCTTGCACACACACATTGTACTTAACACATACACACACCTACGTTTTGGGAAGGATCGTGCTAACTTCTTGTTGGTAATGTTGATCATTCCCTTGCAGGAGTCAGCACGCGAGAAGAGCCAAAAGTACAAAGAAGGAAAATTTGTTCTTGAAAGGTACATGAGATATGTCTGTCTTTTATACATTCAAATACCCTTTTTCTTTTGGCTTGGCAGTTAGCATCCAGCAGGCAGTTTTATTTATACTGTAACCATATGTGCTTTTATGTATAATAGAGGGAGGATTGTCGATGAAATTGACTTTTCAACAGAAGTCTACATTGATACCCGTCCAAGTGTGAGTGATGCTGAAGAGTGAAGCTCAGAAACTGCAAAGGTTGTAGCTTCATTCTACAAAATGTTGACAATAAGAACAGATGCACTTCTATTGTATATATATGTACAGGCTGTATACTTTCTTGGGACAACCTTAGCACTTTAGTTCGAGTCTCATGGACAAGTCGTGCTAATGTACTATTGTGTTATCTGTTCCATTTTCCAGGTTCATGTTTCTCTCACATTGTGTCTTCTTAACTTTTGCAGACATTGGGTACTTAAGGAGGGCCATAATGTAGTTCCAGCCGTCCTGGCCGTTTGATTCATGTCTATTATTTTGTTAAAAGAGTAACGCTTGCTTGCTAGTTGCTACATATGTAAACTCTTGTACGAACATTACTTGCACAAACTGATGTGTTAATGATAGGGTAAATGTCTGTTTAGTTTTCAAGTGTTGGGTTAAGTATCCGTTTACATTTTATAATTTGAAAAATTCCCCAATGCATCCCTGTTGTTAAATTATTATACTTTTATCCTTACTTATTTTGAGCGGCTAAATATGTTATACTTTTGTCCTTATTTATTCTGACTTTAAAATACTACACTTATAACGACACTCTTGGGTACATAATTAATTTATCTATAAAAAAGTTTAATTATTAAATTAATCATAAAAGTTAAATAATAATAAATGTAATTTTTTTAGTAAGATTATTGCTAAGGTTAAACGTTATTTTTAAATTGGTTGGTATTAATTTATTTATAATAATTATTAGCAAGATTGTTGTTAAGGGTATGAAAATACCAATTCTCTCAAGCTCATAATTATTGATTAATTTTCTAATAAATGATTATTGGTTAATATGATAGTAAAGAAATTTTGGTTAATTCAGTAATTAATTAATTTTTTTATAGGTAAATTAGTTAATGTTCCCAAAATTGCTGTGAGGATATTATTGTAAAAGTAAAAAAAAAATAAAGACGTGAATGTCAAATATTTAATAGTAAAGGTGTCTTGAGACATTTTTCAAAATTTAGAGACTAAACGGATACCTAATCTAATATATAGGGACTAAACGAGTATTTATCTTTAATGTTATATTATCTCAATATTTTCTTATTTTAAAGGGTATAAAAGAAAATAGTATAAAAGAAAATAGGTAATATGAGACATATAGTAAGGTAATATGAGACTTGTAGCAATCACATAACATACTTTGTCAATTTGTTAATAACTAGGATTATTGGTCTTTTGACAACTTTATTTTCTAGGTTGTTAAAAGAATCAAAGTTAACAATGGATGAGAACATTTTTTTTTATGTATAATTAAAATTTTCTCTCTTTATTAAAAGAGATTCATTCAAAATTAATTATAAACTTAAATACGTTTTTATAGCTCAATAATACACATATCTGGAACATATGTTGAGGGTATAAGTTTGAGCCTTACAATTCTCTTTCCCTTTCAAATAAGAATAATTTCCCTCTACTTATTGATCAGAACAAATATGAACTCAGATACTATAGTGCACCTTGTTTGATGTCCCAAAAAAATTTGACAACATTCACTCAAACCTATAAATAATTTTTTTTAAAAAATAACTATTATTCGGTCTTAGCCTTAAACCGCACTTAAAGTATCAATATTGCAAAGAAATATATCATAGAATTCTCTAGGCCCATGGCCCAAATTAATGGACCTGGAAGTTACAGTAGTAAAACGCAATCGTTCGGTCATAACTCCTAATTCTCAGCGGTTGTCTGGTTGCTGCTGAATCAATTATTTGGGCACGACCAGTAGCCTTTTTACTTTCTTGGGTTATCTTCTCTGAGAGAGAGAGAGAGACGAGAGACCAGAGACGAGAGAGAGAGAGAGAGAGAGCAAAGCAGTCGCCTTTTACCAATTACCATTACCGGCCTTCTTCCCTCTACAATTTTTGTTTAATATTTTAAAAACCCATTAACGCTCTGGTTGATTTTTTTTGGTTATTGCAGGTCAAATAAAGAAACCCCAATGAGAAAGTCACCTTCTTCTTCTCTTAAGAAGAAGAAACGATCCAAGATTTCCTCTCAGGTAATTTCTTTCTCTTGTTGCTTTCTTTAATTATTTTCATGTTCTATCAATTGTACTTCAAAGATAGGCAGATTTTACTTTGCTCAGCGAAGTAATTCAATGAGGCATCCTTCGTAATTGATGAAATATTAATAAATAATTATGATTGGTTGAATTATTTTCTGAATAAAGTTTAATTCTTTCGTAGAACCTGTACTTATATATACATGGATGTGTGTTGGATGTTCAGGTTCGAATTAAGAAAAGAAGTAAAAGTAGAACCAGGAGAAGTAATAAGTTAAAGAAGGTTCGCCGTCGTGAGGATTCTGTTTCTTATTCAAGTGATAGTGATGATTCGAGGAGTTCAGTGTCTATTCCATCTTCTAGTTCTGAGGATGATTATAGGAGTAAAAGGTCTCGGTCTAGAATGCGGAAATATGTTAACGGCAGTAAAAAGAGGCGAAGACGGTCCTCTAGTTGTGAAAGGATTGAGGATTCTCCTCGTGTTAAAAAACGGAAAGGGTCAAAGAAAAATGATGACTTCCAGGTGAAGAAGAAAAGGCTTGAAAAGAAGAAGAAGAAGTCTAGGAGAGATGTGAGTGTTAGTTCCTCAAGTAGTGGGTCGTGGAGTTGCTCAACGTGTAACAGTAGCAGTGATGAGAGTGAAATTGAGAAGAATAGAGGCAGGTCTGAGAGGAAATATAAAGATAGGAGGAGACTGGGAAAGGTGAAAAATGAAAGCAAAAGCAGGAGGTCAAGGTCGAGAAGTTATTCATTTTGCAATCAATTTAGTGAATACACTGATCATAATATTGAGGATAAATTAGCAGGTGAGGCTAATTCGAGGCGGCTCAGATCGGTTATCACTGTTGTCAGAGAAGGAGAGGACGTGACAGGGTTGTTCAATGATGAGCATAAAGAAGAGATGGTATATGATCGTGATGATTACCCTTCTAGCAGAAGCAATGATAGTATTGATGGAGGTAGTAAGAGGGAGTTAGTTCATAATTCACATGTTGCATCCGAGGAGAACAGGCATGAAGAAGTTGAAGAAGGAGAAGCTGTTGTTTCTAACATCGGAACCTGTAAAGTCATGGAAAGTCACAGGAATGGTGAGGGTCAGGATGGAAGCAATCCTAGCTGTGATGGGGTTGAGATGAATGATGATGTAAAGGGAAAAAAGAACCAGGATTCTGGCGGCGTTGATAGTATGAGTGGTTATGATTTGGAATTGATATTAAGACAAAAGGCCTTGGAAAATCTAAGAATCCGGAGGGGGTACCAAGCAGATGCAAAGGTTCCTATCACTCCGAAGGATGTGATTTCTTGTGAAGTGAACACACCCTCCACCACAAATTCCAGATCCTCACAAAAGAGATTCTCCAATGGAGGTGGTGATGGACTTATGGGTGCAAGCCACGTAGCGGAGCAGAGCAGCGCTCCTGGTGATCTTTCAATGAATAATGACAAGATTTCTGACAGGAATGATAATGGCAAAGGGTCTGCTAAGCATGATGTTCAGTACCCACCAGATCTGCTGGCTCTTGCCGGTAACCCCAAGGGGCCTGTTAGTTCTGAAACTAGTAACTCAACATCAGTTGAATTAGTATCAAAGCCAGAATTATCTAGTACTTGCACCACCAAGAAGCAATTATTTACTTTGCAAGAACCTCCTCAAGCAAAGTCCATCGCTAGGAACAATGTGGATAAGTCTATGGTAGAAGCTACGCCAACTGTGAATCCCCTTGGTGGCAATAATAATGATAAGGAAACTAATAATGGCTCTGCCTCTGATGATCCTTCTTCTTGCACAAAATCGCCTTGTGGAGGTACCAGCTCAAACAAACCGGAAGATGAAACCAATGAGGGTTCAGGGTATCGGCAGAAGACTATGACTGTGATGCGGGGTGGTGAAATGGTAGAGGTGAGCATTTTAACTTGTCATAGACTTTACACTATAGGGCTTTATCATTAAACTATAAGAAGCTAATGTTGCACTAAAAATTTATAATATGCCATGGTCTGATAACATAATCGTTATTTTGGCCAGGTAAGCTACAAAGTTTACATCCCCAAGAAAGCCCCCGCTTTGGCTCGAAGGCAGCTCAGGCGGTGACGTTTAATCTATATGATTTTGGTTGAAGTGTTTAAATGGCTCTACGACCCCAGATAAAAGTCATTAGTTGATAATCTAAATAGGTTGATAATTAATTTGGGGTTCACCTCCCTTGCTTTATACTTACGTTAGTAATTAGAGAAATCAGCCTTGTATTATATATGGCAACAATAGGTTCGTTAAGTATTGTTGTTTAACGTGCTTCGATCTCTCTTACACCAACCTTGGAGGGAGATTAGGTTAATTTGGGTTGGGATGGGTGTGTGGTAACTATCCGGGGGTGAAAAAAAAAAAACCACAATGGTAATGCTGTTTATTTGGAAGTAGTATTTCTTAGGTTCCTGTATTTGCATTCTTTAGATTATTTTCTCCCTATATGATTAATTCTGTCTGGGTGAGCTGTTATTAGTTGTTTCATATTCATGATCATGGTAATCGAAAGTTCCTTTGTCAGCGCGGGAAAAGGCTGTATTGAGGTCCAGACAGATTTTTTAAGGAAATGTTGGAGAAAACATCTTGGGAAGTACTTCCAAAAGCTGTTTGAAAATTGAAACAGCTTCAGGAAATATGTAGTTTTCATTCCTCTATTGAAATGTGTTTACGGTGCCTTTTGGCTGATGTAAAACTGTTTCTGTCCTTCTAACATGGATCTATTAATAATATTCTCCCAACGCTTGACATTTATTTTGGAATCTAAATTTGCTTCCTCATCGTTCTTCTTTATGAGCCAGTCTTATGTTTTTCTTCATTGTGCTTTTAGAATCTTGCTTTTTGAGGGACTTCTTCATTTCACATGTTCAAGAGAAGTCGGGTATCACGAAAATGAGTAGAACTTTTCTGAAGGACAAGTGCAAGTCCTTGTGCTTCTCCCCCAGAAAAGTTCTGTTCAATATAGCTTTATTGAAGTCAAATTTATTGAAGTTAAAATACATTGGAGCTTCACTAAAAGTTTTTCCGAAACTTCTGGACAATTTGGGTTTTGAATCTCAACAGCAACTGGCTCCTAGAGTTCAGCTGTCACCGCAAGCTTGATAGGGAACATTGGCAATTTGGCAATGCAATCAATCAGCATAGGATGCGGTACTTAAATAGTTGAGAACTTGGGTGCTTACTGTGTCTGATTGCTTATCGATGCTAATGATCTTCTTTAGCTCGCTTCTTTGTACCACTCACGCATGTCCAATCATCCATCTCTGATATTGATATATCTTCTAAGAACTCTGAATAGCGATTAATGATAAGTGGAAGCTGCATAAAAGTTATGACAACAACAAAATCAGCTTCATTTTGCCTAAACTCCAATTAAATATAACTATGAGAACTTTGTTGGGAAACAAAAATGGCAGCAGCTTCACCGTGTTCTTGGCAATAATATTTTGCAGAATAACATTTTCCAGCAAAAGACAAAGAACAATAGAAAACGTTGAAGAGGCAAAAATACTGTACACTGTAGAGACCTCTCCTCGAAACTTTACTGTAACTACCAATTTTGACTGATCATCTATAACACACATATAACTTTAACTCCTTAGCAAAGAAGATACCTGCTCGGACAGAATACCGGAGATGCCCACCACTGCTCCTGGCTTAGCATAAGAAACAATATGATCTGCTAATTGCAGCAAAGGATTAAGAAGAATATTTGCAATAACCACATCATACTTCTCTGTCTCAGAAATCACTCTAGTTTGGTGTGAGCTCAGATCTTCCACTACTTCTTCTACCCTTTCACTCATGGAGGCGGGGAAGGTTCTGTCTGGAACCTTGTGTAGTTTCATTTTCTCAGGTCCTATGTTGTTTAGAGCAGCATTTTGATGTGCAGATTTGATTGCTTGGGGATCTATATCAACTCCAACAGACATGGCAGCACCGAACTACATTTACAGAAGAATTGACTTTGTTTCACATTGTACAACAGAAATACAAATTATGCTAGAGTAATGGGTCAATATTTATAGCCGCAGTAGCAAAATTAATAGTTGATTACCTTGATTGCTGCAATTCCAAGAATTCCTGAACCCGTGCCATAGTCCAAGAAGAGTTCTCCTCCTTTTATCAAGCTTCGTAACAACAAAAGACACAACTTAGTGGTGGCGTGCTCTCCAGTTCCAAATGCCAATCCAGGATTCAAAATTATATTTGTTGATTGAACATCCTGTAGCGAGCAAAAATAAGATTATTGATATGATGTGTTAACGATTGCTCAAAGCTAAAATTTTTTCTTTGTAAAGAATTAAAATAAGTATAAATGCAAGGGAGACTATTCCAGCAGTAAATTGGATTTCCAATGTCAATGCCAAGTCGGTGTGTTTGGATTACTCTTCCTAATTTTAGAGTTCCCGGGTAAACTATCAGGCAAATTCACTAGAAAACCTTAGGTTGTTAGGTGAGGGCCCGGTAATAAATAAGCAGCTATATTTAAGACTTAACTAATGTGGGATTACATCAATATTATGATTTTGCAAATGGAGGTTCCTAATTGAAGAAATTTAAAGACTCAGAAGCAATTAGCTCGTAAGACTTCTACAGAAGCAATGAAGAAGAGGGTACCCTATAAAAGATGAGAAATTACTGCAACAAAACCTACAAAAAGAGTGGGATAATCATACTGGCGGTGTGCTCCACTGGGGCACAATCCATAGTCCTTTTGTCACCTCAACAGGATGAAATGACTCCTGCATCGTGTAAGAAAATAGAATCAAATTGACATAACAATAATTCCAATTGTACCATTGTGATGGAGAGAAAAAGGAGAGCAAACAAACCTGAGTTTTCTTTATCCAGTCGCATTGCTCTCCCATTTTAACTTCATAGTGTGGTATCTCTTTCAAGCCTATGGAATTAGCAGCATTTAATATGCACCCATCCACGTCTTCACATTCGGGAAATATTGAATCAATATAGATCTGCATAAAAGCAATCTGTAAGTAATATTTAAAAACAACTTCAGTTTTGATTCAAAGGCCACTCTACATTCAACAAAATCTAAGACCAACTAGTTACATTATAACGGCGTTTTAGAGGCACTCTTTTTAACACAGAAAGAAGCCAATTTTCAATTCTATACCAAACATTGAAATTTTTTTTTATTTAGTATTATTATTAATTTTTTCCCTGGTTACCTTTCCAGCAAGTGAACCAACAAAGTCAACAAAAATCTAAGGCCAACTGGTTACATTACATTGGCATTTAGAAGCACATTTTTAACACAAATAGAAGCCAATTTACAAAGGGGATATGAGTTCCATTCCTTGTTTATTGGTGCTCTCAAGATCCTCTAAAAGATATGAATCAATAATAATCAAAGGAAAAAAAAGGGAAGAAATTAAAATATAAAGTTTCAACCTCATCAGAATTCCCATCATCATCATGTTCATCCACGCTTGTAGAACTTGCACCGAAACATAGAAGAGCTTCAGAAAACATATCCTGAGAACACGCAAAAGCTAAGGCACCTCAATTTTTAATACCAAATAATTACTAATTCAAAATGCTTAAAACCTGAGACCAGTAAAAAACTGAAACTCACTAAGGCTTGTTTTTGACAGCGGATGCGAACTGAAAGATAGGGAGACTCCGCTGAGGGAGTGTCGACGGAGGATGAGGAAGTGCAGGGAGAAGAAGAAGGGACTGAAACTTTTATGAGAACGGAGGAGGGTGTTGTTGGTCTGGTTCGGGGCTTTTGTTTTATGAGCGGAAATGGATTCTGTCGGCGGGCGAGCTGTTTGTAAGGAAGGTGCTTGAAGAAATGACCCAATGAGAAGAATGACATTGCTGCTCTGCTTTATTCAGATAGTTGTTTATCCGAGGGCGTAGCTTCGACTGGCAGAGGACTCAAACAATTTACTTTCTATCACAATTTTTTGTTTCCCCTCCCTCACGAGCAGGAATAAATACATGGAGTAGATATTTCGTCACTAATTAGTGCTGATTCTCTCTGAACTGTTATAACAATTCAAGAAAAGTAAAATTATAACTTCTATGTTAACATAAGGCGACGAGTTAATTGGATTGGTTTGTTTGATTGGATTGGATCAATAATACGATATTGTTTCACCTAGATGCACAGTAATGAGAGCTATTGGTACCCTTCTAAAACTCTCATACGACCCTGCACCTGGGACTTGCAGAACCACAGAAGCTTGGATTCCGTTATAGGGCGGGGTGAATTCCCAGAGGATGTACTGCTCTTGCTTTCTAGTCGAGTTAAATGAAATAGCTTACTTTCTTCTCAATAAACTTACTTCATAGTAATACATATTTTGATATCTTTTCCCATGGAATGATAAAATAAAGTAATAACATGAATTCTATGTAGGGTTATTTAATTATTTAAATTTCTAATTTTTCAAATCGAGGTTTGATTTTTGAGTTTTTCAGTTGTCAAATGGGTTAAATTTTCCCCCATAAATACTGTCTAGAGAAACTCATGAATCTGAACAAACCAAACCAATATTTAATTTATTAATATTTTTATCCCCAGACTCTCGGTTTTGCACCTTTGCTTACATTAACATTCTGGAATTTAAATCCGCATTTTTCATCGCCCTCTTGCTGGCCTCATGTTTGTTCCTTAATCTTCTCTTCCTCATCTTTTCACATCAATGCACGCATAATTAATTATAATATGAAGGTATTAACATTAGGCTAATTAATTGTTTGGCATTTATATTTGCAGGTGTGTTGTTTTATATTTCCATGCCGGCAGTTGATGCTCAACCGGAACCAAAAGCAGTCACTTGTAAAAGGCAATGCTGACTGTGATAATCCCTTGTTGAAAACAGAGAAGGACTAAACTGTTCAAAATTGAAACTATTTGGGTAAGAAGAATTTTGCTAAACTGAAGGACTTTATTGATAATTTACAACAGAGACACTCAACGCTCACCTTACTTTTCTTTCTCTTTACTAATTCTTCATTCTTTACTTAACGCGTATAACAAAGAGCTTAAAAGGTATTTATAGTAACCTAGAATTAATACAAATCACATAAATATTAAATTATAAAAATTTAACAATAATATTTTATAAATATCTCTAAATATTCAAAAAATATCTAGACTTAAGATATTTTTACCATAAAAATATCTCTCATTCTCTACACAATTCTTGAATATTTCATGGATCGAGTTTTGAACTTGGGCTTGGGCAGATGTAATCGAATTAGATCATGAAATTGGTGTTGGACTTTTAACATCTCCGTCATTCGTTTGAATGTGATCTTGATATCCATCTCTACATTTGTGTTCCTGGCCGCAATTCGACGTGTGTTGAAGAAATTAAAGCTTGTATTGCAAGTTCTAGTGATATTTTGGATGCCGAATTGCAAAATTTGTAATGTTGCTTTGCTCGCAATCTTTGTTTTATTAATTACGTTATATGTCAAATAAAAGCATCAACTAAGATTGCTGCCTCTCTTCTCTACTCTCTCATGATATGCATATTAAAATTGTGTACAAAAATTTACAAACCATCTCCACGTGATTAGTCCTCTACATTGTTGTAATATACTTTGGGAGAAGCCTTTAAGGCTTGGAATTAGGGACGGTGAAATTTCGGAGAATTTTTTTTTTTTGGGGCCGAGCCAAAAAGCTTGAAGTTTACATACTATAATTTTTTAAAAACTTTTTTGAATATATTTTATAAATTTATAGTTTATAAAATATAGTTTTTTCTTTTGTTAGATTAAGCTTTAAAAGTTGGGTTCAAATGATTTAACACTTTAAATAAATGATATAAGTGGATTAAACATATTTTAAAAGTTGTATTTTAATTAAAATAATATATTTTTAAAAATTTAAGTATTTTTTTGGAATTTCAAGCTGGGTTCGGACCTTTTAGGTGAAGCTCGAGTGCGGCCAGGATACATAGAAAACATGCTCTAGTTGGACCAAATTTTTTCTGCGTGGCATTCCTACTTGGAAGTCAATTACCATTGATTTCTTGAATGGATTGTTATATTTTTAACATTAAGGACTCAAATGAAAATAATTATAAAATAGTGTCTTAAGATGTAATCCTTGCAAAAAGATGAGGGTTCATAGAGTACTGATATTTGAATCGACAAAACAACTTTAAAATCACATGGGGTTATAATGTTAAATAAAAAATTATAATTATTTTTCAATTAACATTACAACATTGCATAATTTACTGTTATTTTTGACATCCTTATATCACTTTTAGAACTCTTTATCATTTTTCATTTTTTAAAAATGTATGCTGAAGCTATCCCAAAATTTCTGTGGGATGTGTATACAGTTCTAAAATGAAGATATAATAAATATGAAATTTTACAAACGAAACGATATAGTAATTTCTCTAAATCTCGTTGAAGAAATAAGATACGATCGTACATGATTAATAATGTATATTCATTTGAGTAATTTTACAATTATAACCTTGGGATACAAATTTTGTTTGTGATATACATGCAAGTCTCGTAATATATAATTCATCATCGAGGACTTAACACATCAACAACGCCTGATGGCTAATGCTGGTAATTCTTCTGAATCTTCAGGATTTAAGAAGAGGGTCACCCACGATAGAATGGGGGAGTTGATAGATTTATTCATCGAGGTACCACCTCAACTTTCAGCGGTGGCCACACTTGATAGCGTAAAATCAAGTTTGTATCAGGCCAATGATTCTTCCCTAGGGAGGAGGAGGGAGGGGATGAGCAAGAAACCCCGTATGGTGAGTTGAGAGGATTTGATGAGGATGCTGTTAAAGCTAAGATATGAGACAGAGAAGTAGGCCATGGAGGCCAATTAGGTTGAAGACTCCTAAAAAAACAAATACAATGATGAACTTCAACTTTGTCTGTTACTTGTAAACTTTGGTGCCTTCCACGACAATCATCTTGTGGCAGCACAGTCAAAGATTCTATTGCTTGTGCTTTCAATGAACAAAGCTGCCTTAACAGATAGGGTTAGCATTTTATTAATTGCAAGTGGTAGCATATTTATTGATTAGCTTCACCTTCCCCACATCTGCTCCAAACCAGCTGGTACAAACCTACGTTCATAAAGTTTTTAACAATTTCCTTGTTAGGAGAAATAGTCACGGAAAAACTTGCGCATGATATGGCAATCAGTGACTAACTCCATGAAATCATTACAAAATCATTATTTGTCTTTAATTTTCATCATACTCCTTATTAAAAAAGTATTATGATTACATAGTCAGTCTTTTATATTCACAGAAGGCAAAAATAACAGAGCACTGCAATTTTGGATTTAATAAATGATACTATAATATATGTGCATTTATTTTAAAAAATCACAGTGTAAGAAGTGATTATATTAAATTTAATTACGCGTGTCATACATGCATTATTTAGTTGTATTATTTCTGACGTATTCTAAAATTCCTTGAGAAAAAAGGTATGTAGGTCGACCTAACACCAATTTCATTCATCAACAACAAATGTTTCAGTGGATACATGAATGTGTGAATTAAGAGCTAAAAGTTTTAACAATGATTTAATTCGTTTGCATGCTGGAGGGCTACTTACTAGAGACGGAGATATGGATATCAACCTGGGAGTATGTTCAGAGAGGCTGAGAAGGCTGTTGGCTGGTGAAGAAGTTGCGTTGCCCGATGCTGCAAAATAACTTATTCAGAACTTTTACATTGAAATCGTTACTTCTTGGATGATAGATTATGAGTTCACCATTGGTTCGCTTCTGTTGCGAATAACTGGAGGAGATTATCAGAGTGATTCCTCAGATCCTGTTCAAGCCGTCATCCAAGAAATCAATTGCTTTGCCTATGAATCTGAGAAAGTCATTAGCACATTCATCATCAGCGTCACACAGCAACAGAGTCAAAGCAGCTCCAAGGACATATGGGATGCTCCGCTAGGACTTCAAAGCAAAACTGTTGATATTCAACAAGGCTGCCACAAGTTGAACACATCAACACCGATGCCATTGACGAGATCAAATCAATGCTAGCTGATGCTGAGAATCCTTTCTACAACTACTTGCTTGTTGGACCCATTATCAAATATTGACTAAACTAACATGCTTACACTACTAGCTTACTGAGAGACAGAGGCATGTAGGTCAACCTAAGACAAATTTTCATTCATCAACGATAAATGTTTCAGTGGATGCATAAAAAAGATTGAATTAAGAGCTAAAAATTTTTAAACAATGATTTAATTTGTTTGCACGCCAGTAAGTGGCAGACATGATTTTGCATTTTTCCACAGCTTAAATTATTAAATAATTAAATAAAAATTATTTACGCATTTCAAAAAATAATTAGTTAGTGGTTCCATATCATCTCACGACATGGAACATGTATTATAGGATTTCGCTCTCGTTAGATAGGCTTTATGGTCCCAGTGGAATTGTTTTGACCCTTTCTTTCCTTAAAGTGAATGTATAATACGTATTCGTCTTGATTGATACATGATGAAGACTTATTTACTGCTTTATTCTTTTTACAACTTAGGGAAGACAAGAGTATTGTAAGATTCATTTTCCGCACTGCTCTGCCTTGGTCTGTTCTAATTTGAGAGTCAACAATCTAGATTCTACTTCTTGACTGTAGTACCAGCCAAGAGAAGGGAGGAATTGAGAGCTGTAAAGCATATTTTCTTTTTCCCCTCTCTCTTTTAATTATTTCTTTGTATGCTATAAGACTGATTTCAGGGTGAATCTGAGAGAGGAGGAGATATGGACATCAACTTCAGACTATTTTCGGAGAGGCTGAGAAGGGTGCTAGCTGGCGAAGAAGTCACGTTGCCTGATGCTGCTAAACAACCTATTCAGAACCTTCACGCCGAGGTTGAAATGGTTACTTCTTTGCTGAGGGACTACGAATATGAAATCTCCTGGCTTCTGTTGCAAAAGATTGGAGACGATGAAATTGACAACCCAGATCTGGGGACTGTTATGGACGAAATCAATTGCTTTACATATGAATCTGAGAAGGTGATTGACACATTCGTTATCAGCATCACTCAACAGAAGAGTCAAAGCGGGTGCAGCGAGGACATTTGTGATGCTCTGCAAGGACTGCAGAGCAGAATCATTGATATAAAACAACGGACGCAACTAGTTCAGCACATCGACTCCGGAAGCTTTGATGAAATCAAAACTTTTGAAGCTGGAGCCGGTAAGTCTTCATCTTCTAAAAATAGGGACATCTTGGGTCTAGATGATAGAATGGAGGAGTTGTTAGATCTATTGATTGAGGGGCCACCTCAGCTTTCAGTGGTGGCCATACTTGATAGCATTGGGTTGGATAAGACGGCTTTCGCTGTGGAGGCTTACAGCAGCAACTATGTGAAGCATTATTTTGATTGTCACGCTTGGGTTCCAGAGCCTAACGGCTATGATGCTCACCAAATATTGGATATCATTATTAAGTTTCTAATGCCTTCATCCAGACTGAGTGAAATGAAGGATAAAAATTATGAAATGAAAAAAATTATTCTTCATGAATATCTAACGACCAAGCGGTATTTGATTGTGATTGATGATGTGTGGAGCATTGCTATGTGGGAGGTTATTCGAGAAATACTTCCGGATAAGCAGAATGGAAGTAGAGTACTAATAACACTCACTCAAATTAAGATTGTCACCTCCTTTCAGTTCGAAGACGGAGAGAACATTCGGCTTGATTTAGTGCCCACTGGAGGACCATTAAGAGCTACATACCAAGGATGGCCTTTCCTCGTCTTATATCATGGAAGCATCGCATTAGAAGAAAATATACGGGAAGTAATGGACAAACGCTTTCTGCTTCTATACTACAAATATTGCGTGTTACCTTTTTGCTTGAAACTTTGTTTTCTCTACTTATCTGTGTTTCCAGTATACCTAGAGATATCCACCGGGCAGTTATATCAGCTGTTGATAGCTGAAGGTTTCATTCCAGACAATAATGAGGCAACTGCTGAGAACTACTTAGAGCAACTAATCGATAGGGGCTTTGTTGAAGTAAAGAAGAGAAGAGCTGGTGGCACAATCAACACATGCTCTATTCCTGGTCGTTGCCGGCCTTTGCTGTTCATAGTTCATTCCACGGCGGAATTTATCTTTTCCCCTGTCATGAAACCAGAAGGTAAATCACAAAAAAAAGTTAAACGGTTCAACGCTGCCGTAACACATGGTGATTTTGCTTGCTTAGATGATTATGACTCGCACCTGCATTCTTTGTTGTACTGCTCTCCAGAAAGCAGCCACCTTGACCCCATAGATTGGGAGAAAATTTGTAAAATGTTCAAACTTCTCAGAGTATTGGACTTGGGATCTCTTGTTCTCAACCAATATCCATCCGGAATTGAAAATTTATTTCTTTTGAGATATTTGAAGTTGAATATCCCTTCCCTCAAAAGCCTGCCTTCATCATTATTAAGCAATCTTCTGAACCTCTGCACCCTAGACATGCCCTTTAGCTATATAGATCATACAGGAGATGAATTTTGGAAGATGAACAAACTCAGGCATCTAAATTTTGGCTCAATCACACTTCCTGCGCATCCAGGAAAATATTGCGGTTCTCTGGAAAATCTCAATTTCATTTCAGCCTTGCATCCTTGCTGCTGTACTGAAGATATATTGGGAAGACTACCCAATCTTCGACATCTCCGGATACAGGGAGATTTAAGTTATTATCAATCTTCGTTGTCCAAAAGCCTCTGCAGATTGAGCTGCCTCGAGTCATTGAAGTTGGTGAATGAAAGCAAGATGCCGCAGCTCTCCAAAATAGTCCTTGCTGAATACCTATTTCCTCATAGTCTAACCCACTTGAGTTTTTCTAATACTGACCTAATGGATGATCCCATGCCGGCACTAGAAAAGCTGCCGCTTCTTCAAGTGCTCAAACTTAAGCAAAACTCATATTCAGGTAGAAAGCTGACTTGTGGCTCTGATGGTTTTCCGAACCTCAAGGTGTTGCACCTGAAATCAATGCTATGGCTAGAGGAGTGGACTATGGGGATTGCAGCCATGCCAAAACTAGAATGCTTGATTATCAACCCTTGTGCTTACTTGAAAAAAATTCCTGAACAACTCTGGCGCATAAAGAGCTTAAACAATTTCGAGTGTTGGTGGCCTCAGCCAGAGCTGAGACAAAAGCTACGGGAATTCGAGGATAAGGAACAGTACGGTGTTCAGCTATATCCTTACGGAATTTGATTTTCCCCGACTGAATTTGATGTAAGTTTTTTCTTTTTCCCCAATAACTTCAACCTTTAATTATTTATCTAATTTCATATAAATGTTTTCTTCTCTACATTTGACAGTGCGCACCTGCCTAAACTATAATCATACTATAAGTGTTTTGCGCACCTGCCTAAACTATAATCATACTATAAGTGTTTTCTGCATTCTAATTGTGGTTGCTTCTAATTTTTGCCTCAACATAAACTTGTAGTGTCCATCAAAGTTCCTGATGCTGACACCATTCATTAAAAACTGTATGATAAGATCTTCAATTAGTTGTATGTGTAGGTGAAAGCAGAGCGGAAAATATCTTAACTGTACTGCAGCCAAAGTTTCAATTTCAACCAGAATCCTGCCTTCATCCTTTCAGTGTTCACTTCTGCTGTGTTGTCTACACGTTGTTCGGTATCTTTGTTTTCAAGGATTTGCATGCTAAAAGTAATGTCTTGTTCGGATTAATATTTTGTACAAAAGTCTGATTAATTGTTTTACTTTCTATTTTCAGTTTCACTGGTGTGTATTGAATTTGTCAACATTGAAATTGATATATGTTATTGTTTTTATTTTTACTTTATTTTATTTTTGTTCTAGTTTTTATGTAGTGGTACAATTCAACTTCAAGCTTATTACTTACATAGAAGAAAAGTATTTGTGCTGTGATCCCATCTCATCATCTCAGCACTGAAATTGTTGTTTCGTTTTTTGGAATTTCACCGACGTGTCATTCATTATAAGGGCGAGAATGCTGGTCAATAGTCAGTTGGGGTTGGTTAAAAAAGTGCAGGAAAATTCTGGGATTATTAGAGATAGCCTTTATAGTAGTTTATAAGGCTGGTTGGTGGGTCATCTTCTCAGATCTCATCAAAGCTATAAAGAGAGAGATAGAGATAGATAAAATAGAAAGTTGCATATTCTTGTTCTCTGTAACAAGCTCTACATCCTTGTGACCTTGATTTGTGAGATAGTGAAAGCTTGTATAGGGAAAGCTTGTATCCTTGTTCTTCACTGGATGTAGGCACTTTGATTCAATTTTGAGTTCGGATTTCTTTGAATGATTCTTCATACATCAAATCAAAGATGGTCTAAGGTGTTTGATCTTGGTACTGTCAGAGGATTAAACACAACAAAAAGAAACTGGGGCATATTGCCTAATCTTCATAGTCTTCAGATATATGGAGATTAAGGACTTGTCAATTTGGGTTGTCCAACAGCCCTCGTAAAATAAAAAACCAGCACTGATCCTTGGTGATTTGGAGCAGAAGATTTAACGAGTAAAGTTCTGAAAGTGGAAGATTTAATCTATAGTGCTGCACGTTTTGGAAGCTTTGTTAGAATTGATGACTGAATTCTTTCTCTATTGATTGATTAGCAGCCGCAATGCATTAAGGGAACGAAGAGCAGTTGTAATGGTTTTCACATTTTCCCTCAACAGCATGCAGAGGGTGCCTGTAGTGCAAACAAGTTGATGGCACACGGGATGTGTTGCTCGCTCTCAATTCCTTACAATCACACCTAAGCCCTCTTTTGCAGCAGGGAGATTCCCTGTTGTATTAAAAATGATCCTTATAGCCATTGAGATTAATAGATTAAATGGAGTTGACAAATGAAACAAAAACGAAAAAAAAAGTGAAAAAAATGATGACAGATTAGATAAAAAGAAAAAAAAAAAGAAAGCTAGCTTGTTGATAGCAATTACATTAGCATTTAGCAAATGTTATTTTGAGTACAAGCACAAATGCATTGACAAACAGATTAATTCGTAAAATGATGGTTTCTAGATAGAATCTTTCTAAGCTGCTCTAAACTTCTTTCCTAAAAGCTAAACATTAATTAATTTGCATTTTATAAAATTTTTCTTTCTATTCCTTCTACATAATGATTGGTCACCAATCTTGATTCAAATTTTTTAAATTAATGATAGAGCCACAACCATATTATACAAACAAGTGTGTACAAACTGATGTGGCATGAGGAGATTTGTTGTATAAAATTAGCATGGGCCCATATAATAAAAAAAGATAAATGTTATCTTTTTTTAGCTAATCTCTTTATGTCACATCAAGTTGTACATATTAGTTTGTACAAAACTATTTGTGGCTCTATCATTATTGAATTTTTAAATGACAACTTACTACTGGATTAATTAGAAAATTAGGTATCACTCATAGGGCGTTAATCTAAGTTGAGTTTCATCAATAACTAAAGTTATTTTTATATAATCAATCTCTTCATATCACATCGACTTTTTACAAATTTATTTGTATAAGATAATTGTGGTTATATTATTATTCATTAAGAGATCCAAAGAATTTTTTTTTTTAAAAATCATGGTATCTTTTAATTATTTATTAATTTGCACACTAGGACTACTACGTGCTGAGAGGGGGAGGAGATATGGGCATCAACCTTGGACTATTTCTAGAGAGGCTGAGAAGGTTGTTAGCTGGTAAAGGAGTCACGTTGCCTGATGCAGCTAAACAATGCTAAAAGCCCAACATTAATTTCATAATCTAATCTAATTATATTCGTCCAAGCCCAAGTTCAAAGCCCAATCTATGGAAGATTCAAGAATTCCATAGAAAATGAGAGATAGTTTTAAGAATTGTGTAGAGAATGGAAGTTATTTAATGATGGTAGAAATATCTAAGTCTAAATATTTTTTGAATATTTAGAGATGTTTGTAAAATGTGGTTATTAAATTTTTGTAATTTAATATTTGTGTGGTTTGTATTAGTTCTAGGATACTATAAATACCCCTAGACATTTTATTGTAGGTATCAAGTGATGAATGAAGAATTAGATGAGAGAAAGAAGAGTGAGCCGTGAATGTTATAGTGTTTTTCTTGAAAAATATCAATAAAATCCTTCAGTTTAGTAAAATTTTTCAACTACCCAAATAGTTTCGGTTTTGAATAGTTTAGTTCTCTTTTTCATCAAACAACATATTCAAAACCTTCACGCAGAGATTGAAATCGTTACTTCTTTGCTGAGTGACTGTGGATACAGCATAGCTTGGATTTTGCAGCAATCAAATTTTGAAAACGATCAAATTAATGGAGAATTAGAAAAAGATCTTCAGCCCATCATTGAAGTAGACAATTAACAACGCTCTCTGAAATTGACTTACTCACATTGTTGGAAAATGGAGAGAACGTTGGGCTTAATTTAGTACTTGCAGGAGTACCGTTAAAAGTTACATATGGCCTTTTCTCATCTTATACCATAGAAAAGAATTGACTAAAAACTTGGTATATTTTCGGTGGGTATCAAATGTTCGCATATTCAACATTTAAGATTTTCTCTTGATCTGAGCTCTTATCTGAGCAAATATAATTATGTAATTATGTGTTATTATATGAAACAAAATAAAGAAATAACTCCTGACTGTATAGAAATAAAAATACATATGTTAAAATATACCTTAAAACTCAGATAAGTTTAAATTATGAAAGGATCTAATTCCATTTCCCATTACCTTTTTTGTTGAAACTTTATTTTCTCTTCACGTTTGTCTTTTGTTTTTATTTAGAGATATCCACCAGGCAACTGTATCAATTGCGGATAGCTGAAGGTTTCAACCAGACAATAATGAGTCAACTACCGATAAGTTTTTGGAACAACTAATCATGGAGGCTTGGTTGAAGCAAAAACGAGAAGAGCTGGAGGCACAGTCAACACTTGCTCAATTCCTTCTCTTCAAATTTGAACATTTGATCATGCACCGACATCCTGATTCCTTACAATCACCCCGAAGCCCCTACTTGCGGCAGAAGAAAGACCATTCTGTATAGCCGTCGAGATTCATTGATTAAACGGAGAAGAAAATTTGAAACAATCCAAGGTTTCTTGCATCAAATGAAACCCCAAGATCAATCAAGACCAATCGAGACAAGATCAATGGATGATCTTGTACTAAGCTCAAAAACAAACAAGTAATAGAATCATAAGTACTAGTTATACATACATCTTAATAAATGTTCGCTGGACTTTTATTTTTATTAAAATTGTATATATCTAGACTACCATTAGACTTCAGATTGTAACAATTTAAATAAAAATAATATTTTTTGGTAGAAGTCATCTAGAATTCTAAGATTGGAAGTTAAATTTCAATAAGGGTTTTAAAAAATATTAATTTAGATTATATCTATATATATATATGGGGGTGGGGGGGAGAGAGAACGGTTCTTAAGTGCAGATACTTAACATTTTATGGTGTTATAGAGAATTTCTATATGTTAGAGCTTTTAAATGCAGATGTCTAAATATGAATTTTGTGCAGATTCGCTACAACACCATATAGTGTTGAAATGTTTTTTTCAATTAACTATAACACCATATAGTGTTATAGAAAATCCACACGAACCTATATTTTAGGTATCCACAACTAAGAATCTGTACACATATAAAGAGAGAGATCTTGCTTTGCTTTATAATTGAATGTAGGGTGGTGATATTCCCACCCTTCAAATTGTGCAAACCTACCTCACTTTAAAAAATTAAATCATAAAAATTTCACATTATTTTTAATGATATCAAATTATTAAGAAAAAAATTAAACAATTAACTAACTAAATCTTCATTAAATAAATATTAAGCTTCAATTAAACTAATGGAATATATTTATGATATGATATCTCATGAAATTTATGCTATTTTTCTCATGAAATTTAATAATTATAAGAAGGATCTAATTGATTAATTGTTTAAACTTTTACTTATTTTAAATTTTTAAAAAATGCGAATTATTTCTTTGAAATGATTTAAATGCGGCACGTGTCCCATCAAGTTAAAACCTGAAGTTGATTTGAAATTTTTTTGGAATGGAAACCAATTAGCGCGGCCTCATTCTTGAGGAAATTCTTAGGTAAGTTAATCAACATTTGCACTAATTGTTTTTATTTCATTAGACCAATTTCTAGCTTCCTACTTGAATTGCATATTCAATTTAGGGGCTGATTTTGGAGATAGAGATAAACTCAAACATTAATAAGCTCAGGGAAAAAGAAAATCAATTGAGATTGAAAGTTCTTATTACCGAACATACAGAATACACATGCAATTAATTCAAATTTCTAAAGTTACAGTAATTGTTGGCAATGTAGGTTTTTTTTTTTTTTTGGGGCAGGGGTGGTTTTGAAATTTGCATGCATGCCTTAATTGAGTTTTATCACTTTAAATCCTATTTAATGGTTAAGAACGAGAGTTGAGAACGAGATAAGAAGAGAGAAGATGAATTTGAAGAAGTATAAGAAAAAAAGACATGTAATGATATTTATGTGTTTATGTGAATAAAGAGAACGACAAAGGAAGTCGAACCATTGGACAAATGGAAATGGAACCTTTGTTCAAGTTTTTCCCTTGATGTTCTAAAGGTAGCATGTATGTCTCAAGAAACAAATGGAAATTAAATAGTACATAAAGGTGAACTCACATTGTCAACTAAAGGTTACACTACCATTTGCCCAATGTTTCCATTTCTACTATCATTTTCTTTATTCGCCGAAATGTCATCTGCCTCATATTCATCAGTATAAGAAGAGGGACAAGGACAAGGTGAGTCTATTGTAAGACAACGGCAAATCTACAATTTAGTTTTATTTATGCTGCCACACTCAGGAATAACTAGCATCAACCACCTTCTTTATTACCCTTGCTTTATTTTTCTCCTGAAGACAGTTGGCTTGATCAAATAACACTTCTAATGAGGCTGCCTTGGACAAAGCATATATGTTAATCACCAGTTGTAATCCCACGCCAAAATCATTTCAGTTCCTGCTCATAAAATTAATTACTTCAACCTTTGTCATGAGTATTCTCTACTGCTTCAAGATACTTAGATAGTGAATGTGTCTAAATTCCAACTCAAAATGATTCATTTTGAGGAAAAATTCTTCAGATGGTCGTGTAGAGTTCTAATTTATCTCAGCATCATACACAAAATACTTGAAACCTACATGTCAATGATCAGTGTTCATCTTTTGTTGACAATCTCAGCTCTCAAGTGTGTTTGGAAAGAAACCATTAGATTCACAGCCGTTGTAGAAATATCTGGTGTATTTCAATGACAAGAGTAGAAGTATCCTTTTACAACTTATGGAAGACAAGAGTATTGAAAGATTCATTTCCCGCACTGCTCTGCCTTGGTATGTTCTAATTTGAGAGTCAACAAACTTGATTCAACTTCTTGACTGGAGTACGAACTACGAGAAGGGAGGAATTGAGAGTTGTAAAGCATATTTTCTTTTTCACCTCTCTCTTTTAGTTATTTCTTTGTATGCAATAGGACTGATTTCAGGGTGAATTTGAGAGAGGAGGAGATATGGACATCAACTTCAGACTATTTTCGGAGAGGCCGAGAAGGGTGTTAGCTGGTGAAGAAGTCACGTTGCCTGATGCTGCAAAACAACCTATTTAGAATCTTCATGCCGAGACTGAAATCATTACTTCTTTGTCGAGGGACTTTGAATCTGAAATATCCTGGCTTCTGGCCCAAAAAATAACAGAAGATGAAATTGATGACCTAGATCTTGGGTGGATGAAACCAATTGCTTTTCGTATGAATCTGAGAAGGCCATTGACACACTCATCAACAACATCACTCAATAGCAGAGTCAAAGTGAAAGAAATGTAAAGTGAAAGTGCTTGGCTACTAGGAAAATTAAAGAAAGTTCTAGAGAATAGTAAGTCTATATTTCATTATGTTATTTCTAACTAACAAGAAATTAACTATAGTTAAAGCTAACTAATTTCTACCATAGCACACAATACACACGTAACAAACTTCAACTAATTAAGTTAAATCGGCAACTGAGCTGTCGCAGTACTTTGCTTTCTTCTTTAGCTTATGTTTCTCATTCCTCTGTTTTTCCTTCTTCTTTTCTGCACAATAAGCTACTTTAACAGCCCCCTCAAACTCAAGGGGCAAAGATGAACATTGAGTTTGGCCCTTAAATAATTGAACTTTACAAATAAGAGCGGTTTAGTCATTATGTCAACAATTTGTTCTTCACTTGGCACATAACAGATGTTGACTTCTCCAATAGTTACTTTGTTTGGAATGAAGTGCATATCAATCTCAATGTGCTTTGTTCTTGAATGATATACATGATTCCTTGCCAATTTAGTGGCACTAACATTATCACACCAGATTCTTGGTTTATCAGTGCAATAGATTCCTAATTAAAAAAATAATGATTGTAACCAAGTCAATTCTGCACTTGCTGATGCCAAAGCTCTATGCTCACTTTCTGCACTAGATCTAATTATCATTGATTGTTTCTTGGATGACCATGGTATCAAATTATTGCCTAAGTAAATGCAATAAGCTCCAACTGAATTCTTGTCATCTAAGACATATGCTCAATCTGCATTAGTAAAACCAGTGAGCTTTCTGCTTCCTTCCTTAATAAACTTTAGGCCATATTCTTGAGTAGCTTTTAGATATCTTAAAACTCTCTTACATGCCATTAGATGCTGCAGAGTAGGTGCAAACATATATTGACTAAGTTTATTCACAACAAAAGCAATTCCAAGCCTGGTTAGTGTCAAATATTGCATCCCTCCAATTATGCTCCTATAGTGCGTTGGATCTTCAAGATAATGTCCAAGTTCTCCCTGAACCACCTTCTGTAGCTTTGTGCTAGTGCTCATGGGTGTATCAATCCTTTTACATTCAGTCATTTCAACTCTGGCTAACAAATCCCTAATATATTTTCTTTGTGACAAATATACATAGTTTGTATCATATTATACTTCAATTCTAAGGAAATAGGACAGTATTCCAATTTGGCTATAGTACTAAATTTGGCTATAAAACTCTCCAATTCTGCAGTGCTTGGGCCTCTGATCAAGATATCATCAACATATATAAGCACTATGATCAGGGATGTTGCATTTCTTTTGATAAACACTTATGTGTCTGTACTGGTGTTGATAAACCCCCATTGTGTCAAGAAACTTTTGTGCTAGTCATACTAAGCTCTATGTGTTTGTTTTAGTCCATGCAGGGATTTGTGCAACTTACACACAAAATCGGATTTGTGAACATCAATAAAACCTTCTGGTTGACACATGTGGGCCTCTACGGTTAATTCTCCATTAAGAGAGGCATTGTTGACATCAACTTGCCTTATTTTCTATTGATTCATCACTACAAGACTCAGCACTACTCTGACAGTGGCTGGTTTTATCACTAGACTGAAAGTTTCAAAGTAGTTCACCCTTGTTACTTGCTGAAAACCTTTGGCAACTAGCCTACAAGTAGTTCACCCTTGTTACTTGTTGAAAACCTTTGGCAACTAGCCTACCTTTATACTCTGCCACACTCCCATCAGTTTTGTACTTAATTCTATACACCCACTTATTACCAATAACTTGATAATCAGCTTGTCTTGGAACTAATGTCCATGTACAATTTCTGATCAAAACATCATATTCTTCCTTCATAGCTCAAGGCTTCTTGGACAGTGTTTGGATTTTTATAAAGGAGAGCAGCTGCAACACCTCAAATCTAACACATGCAGAGCACACGATGAAGAATGTTACTTTCAAATCAAAATCCTTACACAAAAATCTCAAACTGAATACCTCAAATTTTTAATAAATTAATACTACAAATTCATATGTCGAACACTAAATAATCTCTCTCGAAGACATAAATATAACAAAAGTCTCAAAACTCCCCAATTACAAGTTCATAGAATAAATAAACTTGAAAAAAAAATGAGTTTATCCTTCTCTTATTCAACTAGTAAAAGGAAACGAATCTCCAACTCCAATAACATGCACAACTCTTAACAAGGTACTTAATCTGTAAAAAGTAATGACGAGGGATGAACCATCAACTCGATAAGTAAAACCATTCCCAACACACTAGGGTTATCGAGTACCAAAAAAATATCGCAAGCCCTCTTTTTATTAAAACATAAATTATAATTCATAAGTTTCATAAAATGATATATTATAATAAGATGACATAAATTCATAGTAATTCATAATATCAAAAGTATAGTTAATTATGAAAGCAAATCGTATAACTTATATACAGTAAACAAAATGTTAGCTCATGTCACATAGTGTCACCTATACTCCCGGTGACCCGGCCAGAAACAGAATCAGAATCAGAATATCGTGTGCACACTCAGAATAGAAACACAGTACTGGTCCAGAACATATATATGTCGTATTGTACGATCATAATCAGAATCAGAATAATTATGGACAATGAGCCAAAATATTTAAATTAATTTTTCATATATAATGACTTGTACGTGGCACTTCACACTGTATGTCTTCGAGGCATTTTGGCCCTCGAGAAGTGGTCCCTGTACAATCATAAATAATCTAAATTGTGTTTGGGTACAAAAAATTCGTATCAGATTCATAAATGTCCATAATAATAATTTAGGTTTGTAAAATATTTTATAGACAAAATCATAAAAGGTAATCATATAACAAAATAAATTACATATTCAAATGCATTTATAATATTTTGTTAAAAAGAATAAATAATTTTGAAAAAATTTACATAAACTAATGTTGTGATGAAAATCAATTAATCTTTTAAGTAGTATAAAAACACTTATATTTATAATAATATCAAAATAATCATACATATCCAGTACATTAGGAATGAAGTTACTTATTTCGATAAAAGAATTGATCTAAAGCACCTCTAAACCTCTAAGAGCTTCAAATACCTCAAATATCTTAAATAAATACAAGATATAACTATTAATAACTTATTCGAAGAACCTGATTTTCTAATTCATACCCGTACAAGTCTGATTCTCAAAATTTTAACTCTTAATCTAAAAATCAGAATGACATAATATTTTATAGAACTATTCTGGATATCCATGGGTATCTTATATAAAATTTTAAAGAAAATCTGATACCAAAAACATTTTCAAAACTATTGTTTTCTTGACAAGTTCGAAACTGTTTCACAGTGTCTTAATTGACAAGTTAGAAATTAACCAACTAATTATGAAATTAAAACTACGATTACTAGACACATATGTCAATCTTTGTTTAAAATTTTTTCGAATTCGTTTGTTACCTCAAATAATTTTGCGAAATTTATTTTTCTGCTAAAGTCGCAATTTTATAGTACAGTAGTATCTGTTTTGAAAATACATATAAAATTAATAACGAAGTCAAATCTTATAAAACAAAATTTTTGAATAAGGTTCTTATTAAGAATCTTTCATAAGGTTCTTATTAAGAATCTTTCATAAAATATGTGTTTAATTTCGAGATATTCATGCTGTCCAGAATTGTCTAGTGTGTTTATTGCATCAAGGGTTGATTAACAAGACTCAACAATAAATTAAAACCGTAAACACAACTTAAACACGTCCTAAATTATGCATAATGGTCTGTAACAATCTAAAATCATGTCAATAAAACCCTTAATTGAGTGATGGGAAAAATTATGGAGAACAGGGAGAGTAAAACTTACCAACTATTAAGATTCTCCCTCCCCTAAGCGAAAGTTTGAATCCTAAGTATGAGTAAAAGAGTAATGAGCAGCAGAAAAAATAGAAGAAAATATTGTGGACTTAAGGTTATTGAAGAGGGAAAAGTATGAATTTATAGGGAACCTTAATAAACCCTATTAATTTTAAAAAAATAAGTTTTTTTTTTCTAAAATTATCCCATGAATAATCCTTATTAATAAGGGTAATAATGCCATTTATAAATTCCCATAAAAAAAAATTTCTATAATTTTAAATTATGAAAATTTTTGGCGTTAGAGCAACAGTGTAAACTTTTGGCTTAAAGATAAATGCTTTGCTCCTGGTTATCATTTGGTGTGTGTTCTATTGTGAATGAGGATAATTAGATGAATTGATCAACGGGTTGATTGGATAAGGGATGAGGTTGAGAAAGTGGAGGATTGTGTGTCAGTTCAGTGAGTGGGGATTGATTGGTTAAAATGATGTTAAGAAAATGGAGGATTATGTTGAGGTTCAGTGGTTGGTGCATGTGTGTTTGGAGGTAAGATATTCCTAGTAATGACTTGTTGTGAGTCTTGGTTAGCTTTTGACTGATTAGGATATTCTGAACAATTTGAATTGCTATTTTCAAAGCTTGCAGAAATTAGATTATCAATGCTGTTAGATGAATTTATTAGCATGGCATACAAGGTTGAAAAATGATGAACTTGCTGAGGAGTAAATGAATTTAAAAAAATGAGAATCATATTTGGTGTGACTATGAAAAACAGACCCAAAAGCATATGGAAATGTGAATTCATCAAAGATAACATGTCTGGCTATATAACTTGTCCTGAAGAATGTAACCACTTGTATCCTTTGTGTGATGGACTCTAACCAATGAATATGCACTTGCTAGAGTGGCAAGCAAAGTTGTGTTCATTATAGTCCCTCAAATAAGGATAACAAGTGCAAATAAAATATTTGAGCATTCCATAATCAGGTTTCTATTGGAAAACCTTATCAAATGGGGTTAAGAGTTTAAGAACAGGAGATGGTAACCTATTAATATGATAAACTATTGTATGGAAAGCATCCCATCAGAACTTAAAAAGTAGTTGAGCTTGAGCCAAAAGTGTTGGACCCAATTCAACTATATATTTGTGTTTTCTCTCAACAAACCAATTTTGATGATGTATATATGGACAAGAATGTCTAAATATGATGCTTGACTGGTTTAAGAATTCAGTAAAAGGCCTATACTCTCCCCCCAGTCAGATTGCAACATCTTAATGGTGGTGCTCAACTGGTTTTCAACTAGCAGTTTGAAGAGCTTAAGAATTTCTAGTGCATTTGACTTTACTTTCAAGGGATATATCCAAGTATACCTACTGTCTTGTTCGCCTATACGTAAAGCCACCCCTAGTTAAAGCTAACTAATTTCTATCATAGCACACAATAGACACGTAACAAACTTCAACTAATTAAGCTGAGCTGTCACAGTGCTCTACTTCCTTCTTTAGCTTCTGTTTCTCATTCCTCTACTTTTCCTTCTTTTCTGCACAATGAGCTACTTTAACACAAGGTAGGTTCAGCAACGACATTTGCGATGCTCTTCAAGGACTCCAAAGCAGAATCACAGATATTAAGCAACAGATGCAACAACTTAAGCACATCGATTCCGAAATCATTGATGAAATCAAATCATTTGAAGCCGAAGCCGGTAATTTTCCTGCATCTTCATCTTTTGAGAATAGAGAGATGGAAAGGGTGGGTCTAGATGATAGAATGGAGGAGTTATTAGATCTAGTGATAGAGGGACCATCTCAGCTCTCACTGGTGCCCATACTTGATAGCATTGGATCGGACAAGGCGGCTTTTGCTGAAGAGGCTTACAACATCAGTTATGTGAAGCATTATTTTGATTGTCACGCGTGGATTCCAGCGCCTTATCCCAATGGCACTCACAGAATATTAGATATCATTATTAAGTTTCTAATGCCTTCATCTAGGTTGAGTGAAATAAAGAATGAGAGATATGAAAGGAAAAAAATTATTCTTCGTAAATATCTAATGACCAAGCGGTACCTGATTGTGATTGATGATGTGTGGAGCATTGATGTGTGGGATGTTATTCAAGAAATACTTTCGGACAATCAGAATGGAAGTAGAGTACTAATAACACTCGCTCAAATCGAGATCTTCACCTCATTTCAGTTGGAGAATGGAGAGAACATTCGGCTTGATTTAGTGCCCACGGGGAGGACCATTGAGAGTTACTTACCAAGGATGGCCTTTCCTCATCTTATATCATGGAAGCATCTCATTAGAAGAAAATATAGGGGAAGTATTGGACAAACCCTTTCTGCTTCTATACTGCATGTATTGGAAGTTACCTTTTTGCTTGAAACTTTGTGTTCTCTACTTATCTGTGTTTCCAGTATACATAGAGATATCCACCGGGCAGTTATATCAGTTGTGGATAGCTGAAGTTTTCATTCCGGACAACAATGAGGCAACTGATGAGGAGTACCTAAACAACTAATCAATAGAGGCTTCGTTGAAGTAAAGAAGAGAAGAGCTGGAGGCACTATCAGCACATGCTCTACTCCTGGTCGTTGCCATCGTGTGTCGACTGGAGTGGCTTTACAGGGTGAATTTATTCTTTACCCTTTCATGGATCGGGAAGTTAAATTACGGAAAAATACGAAACGCTTCCCCGCTTATGCAAAACTGATTGATTTTGCTCATTTAGATGATATTAACTCGGGCCTCCATTCTTTTTTGTACCTAACTACAGAAATCGGCTACCTTAACCACTCATACTGCGAGAAAATCTGTAAAATGTTCAAATTTCTCAGAGTATTGGACTTGGGATCTCTTAATCTCAGCCAACTTCCATTTGGAATTAAAAATTTATCTCTTTTGGGATATTTGAAGTTGAATATCCCTTCCCTCAAAACCCTTTGTCATTTTTCAACTATCTTCTGAACCTCTACACCCCAGACATGCCCTATAGCTATATAGATCATACAGCAGATGAATTTTGGAAGATGAACAAACTCAGGCATATGAATTTTGGCTCAATCGCACTTCCTGCACATCCAGGAAAATATTGCGGCTCTCTGGAAAACCTCAATTTCATTTCAGCCTTGCATCCTTGCTGCCGTGAAGATATATTGGGCAGACTACTTAATCTTCAAAATCTTCGGATACAGGGAGATTTAAGTTATTATCAATCTTTGTTGTCCAAAAGCCTCTGTAGATTGAGCTGCCTCGAGTCATTGAAGTTGGTGAATGAAAGCACGATGCAACGGATCTCGAAAATTGTCCTGTTTCCACAAAAGTCTAACCCACCTGAGTTTTTCTAATACTGATCTAATGGGTGATCCCATGCCCGCACTAGAAAAGCTGCCTGTTCTTCAAGTGCTCAAACTGGGAGCAAAACTCATACTCAGGCAGAAGGTTGACTTCTGGCTCTGATGGTTTTCCATTGCTCAAGGTGCTGAACCTGAAATCAATGCTATGGCTAGAGGAGTGGACTGTGGGGATTGGAGCCATGCCAAAACTAGAATGCTTGGTTATCAACCCTTGTGCTCACTTGAAAGAGATTCCAGAACAGCTCTGGTGCATAAAGAGCTTAAACAAATTGGAGTGTTGGTGGCCTCAGCCGGAGCTAAGACAAAAGCTACGGGAATTCGAGGATAAGGCGCAGTATGGCATTCAACTATGTCCTTATGGAATTTGGTTTGCATGGATTTAATTAGATGTAAGTTTTACATTTTATGCAATATCTTTAACCTTTAATTATTAATCTAATTTCATACAAATCTTTTTTCTTCTCCTCAATAGATTTGACGATACGCCACTGCCTAATACTATGAAGTGTTTTCTAATTGTGGTTGCTTCTAATTTTCGTCCCAATATCAGACTTGAAGTGTTCATCACAGTTCCTGATGCTGACACCGACCATTTACCCCTTAATTGTTTGCAGAAGAGGAAGAACCCTTGTGTATTGATTGTTGAACAGTCAAGAAAAACTATAATTTAAGATCTTAAATTACTTGGCGAAGGTGAAATCAGAGCGGGAAATATGTCAACCGTAGTGCAGCAAAAGTTCCAATTTCAACCAGAATCCGGCCTTGATCCTTTCAGTATTCACTTCTGCCGTCTACGCATTAATGAGTCCTTAGGATCGATGCACGACATTGTTGGGTTTCTTTGTTTTCAAGGGTCTGCTCCAAGTAATAATGTTAAGTTTTTGGATTCGCTGTGTGTATTCCATTTGTGTGTCTTAATTCTTGTAATGTGCTTGAAAGTCCAGCTTTGTCTGGACGCATGAATCTGTACCATTTTTTTTCTTTTATTTTCTGTTATACTTTGATTCCCCTGCTTCTAGCTGATTCTGCTCCCTTTTATAATGAGAAAAGAAGTTATTTTTTGTGCTCTTATATACATGTTAGGCCTGGACTTGTGTGGTTTGGTTTGTTTAATAATATGATTGTGTGGTGTGATCTGTAATACTTTTTGAAGGGCGCAATCAAATGAGTTCATATCTCTAGTTCTCTACGGTGAATTTGGTTAATTTCAAGATATCATTTTTTGGGATCTTCCACTCTCGTAGCTAATACAAAATTCCTCAAATCCCGATTGGAATTTTGGATTCTGTCCCAAACGGTACGAGATTCACTACAAATTTATTATTTCAATTTGTTATTTAAGTTGAGATTCACGATTTAATTTTCTTCTAATTTACTATTCATGATAGGATTTGGGATGTTTGTAAATGTAACACCCCAAATTCACCTAAGAATCTCAAGAGGAATTTAGAATGAAACCTCATAACATTAACCTTATTACTTTTCCCAAAAGAAAATCAATATTGTCTAGAGTCGAAACATGGTTTCTAAAATAATAAATATAACAATAATCCTCGAAAACAAAACTCAGCCCAAGTAGCAATAATTCATTCATCTAGAAAACGCCAAAGTTTTTTAGTAACAAATCCTCTTCTAGTGTTGGCTATCAAAAAATATGAATATTCAGGAGATGCTTTGCCTGAGTTGAGTCAATGATACGAGCCATTCGTGATGTTTTTCGTCTTAGCAGGTCGCTGAAACTTCACAAATTTGTGTTAGATCAAATTAATTGTGACTTAACAGTGAGGTGTTCGAAAGGAAACAAAGAAAAGGTAAGCAGTAATACTCCATACACTGACGCCGCCGCTGTTAGTTCCGTTCGCGTGCACCAGCGGTTCCGTTAAGGTGTATTCGCTGTCAGTTTCGATCCAGCTGCTGCCGTTGCTGGCTCGCTACCTCCTCCTCTGTTCGCTGTCGTCAGCCACACAAGATCAGTATATTTTCCAGATTAGGGTAAGAACCCAGCCCGAAAACATAGCACCAAAATCGGCTCCAACATCAGCGCCGCCGCCACCACCACCACTGGAACTGGAGCGGGCGTGATTAATCTCATCCAGAATCACAATAAGCGCCACAATGAATGCATAGTCGACGTTACGAACTGGAGTTTCGAAACCTGCCCAGCGAACAGCGAAAAACCCAGAACCTTGCCTTCACTGTTGCCGCCGGAATGGCTTCCCCGGCCGCAGGTGGTGGTCCCCAGCCGCCACCGGCGCACTCCCCCACTGCCGGCCACCTCCCCCAGCCTGAGCAACCCCTCCACCAGCCCACCCGTGCACCAAGACGATCCTCACGTACACGGGTCCCCTCCAAACGAATTGGGTCTCCGGCGCCTCTAACCACCGTCACGGCCAGCAGTGGCATTCCCTCTCTGCCGCCCTTGCCCCACCTTGACCCCGGCCAGCCTGACAGATACGAACAGCCACGGGTTGAAGCAACAAGCCCTAGATCACGTAATGATGGCCACCACCTCTCGATCACCGCCGCCGCGCGTCCAGCCACTGGTGACGGCCCACACTCCTCAGTCCATCAACCTTTGCCTTCCCCCACAGAAGCTCAGCCCTCCCGGCCATCACAGCAGCACTTGTTTGGCCAAGCTGAAATCACCCAAAACCCTAGCCGCCTGCATGCAACTCATGCGTTATTGGCTGCCGCGTGTGGTATCATACAACCCACCGATTCCAACCAGGCCAGCCACGTTGCAGACGTCCCCAAGCTACCATTGGCTCCCTTACCACAGGTCCATGCAGGCTCGGATGAGCCACAAGGTCCCTCTTCCCCTCACTGCTCACAACAAGCCCCCACACACCAAACTCAGCCCACAAACCCGCCCACACAGACTAATTTAGCTCGCCCTCAGAAGTGTGCTCCTCCGCATCCCACCAATGGTGCTTCGGCTATGCAACAACCCTCTCCACAGTCCGTGCCAGCTCCCACACAAAGCCCTCACAACCCACAAAATCTACCTAGGCCGAGCCTTGAGCCCAATAATCCCTCTCAACTCCCCACGGCACAGCCCCATGCTCCCCTGCCAGTTCCCTCTCCTCCGAACTTATCTCATGACCCACAATGCCCTACATTACCTACTCCTCAAGTTGTTACAGCTAGTGCCCCTCACCGTCCAGCCCCTGTCAACCATGCAACCCGTCCTCCCCCTTCTAAGCCATCATTTGCCTCCGTTTTGAACCCAGTATCCATCCTTAACCCAACCGCCCCCCCTAGGCCTCATAAGTCATTCCTTGATGCAGTTACGGGTTCTACGGAATCCACAGTACTAGTTAAGCCGACTTCCCTATATCATGGCGAGCCCGCCATCCATTTTACAGCAACAGAAATACAAGCCATGGCTAAACCATTTACATTAGCTCTCGTCGGTAAGTTCTCTTTTGGCCGGCCTTCTATGGATATTATTCGGAGATTTTTTGTAACCCTGGGTTTGAAAGGAAGTTGTCAAGTCTCCTTGCTTGACAACCGGCATGTGTTGATCAAACTCTCTTTGGAAGAAGATTATTCGCGTGTTTGGGTGCGCCAGACTTGGTATGTTAATGGTCGAGGCATGCGCATCTTTAAGTGGAGCACTGATTTCCGCTGTTCGGAGGAGTCCCCTATTGTTCCGGTATGGGTATCCCTTCCGTACTTACCTGTTCATTTTATCCATTGTAAATCTGCTTTGTTTTCTATTGCTTCTGCTATTGGCACCCCATTACGGGTTGATCACGCCACGGCCTCGGTTAATCGGCCATCGGTAGCTCGAGTCCTGGTGCAGTATGATGTTTCGAAGCCGTTGTTGCCTCGTATATGGATTGGAGAGGGGGATTCTGGATTTTGGCAGGACGTTATCTTTGAGCGGGTCCCAGCTTATTGTTCCTCGTGTAGGCATCTTGGTTACTCTGCGGATTCCTGCTACGTTGCTAATCCCGGGCTTTGCAAGCCCAAGCAGCCTGTTGGCGAGGCCCAGACCCATGATCAAGGCCCATTACGAGTTACAGCACCTGCTTCTGATCACCAGCCTCCTGTGACTCAGGGTCAGCTTTCGGCCTCTAAGGCTCCCGTTGCGACTGTTGCTCTAGGGATAAGTGCTTCCGTGGGTGAGCCGATTCGGCCTTCTTCGGGAGGTCTGCCTACCACTGCTATTCGCTCCCCGGCTATGGGTATTCACTCTCCTCCTCCAAACCTCCCATCTCAATCAGACGAGGAGTTTAGCTCCACGGACAATCCAGTAGCTGATGAGAACTTTGCTTCTGAGCCTGAGGGTATCGAGGGGCATCATCGTGACTTCAGCGTTGCTGGCCCGCACTCCTCCCGTTCTAGGAAAGGTCGTAAGCACCGCAAGCGACGTTCTGGGCGTTCGCATTGATGATTTCGCATTTATATTTCCGTTATACTGGAATTGGTTTCCATTTCCATTTGTTCTTTGTTTTTCTTCTGCTTGGAGGTTTTGGTTTATGTCCCCTTTCATATGTATTTTTCATTTTATTTTAATAATCTACAGGTAAGGGGGTCCCGCCTAACCCCCCACCCTTGGGTGTTAAATAAAAAAAAAAAAAATCCTCTTCTCTAAACCAGAAAGCCCACATCTTTAAAATCAATCTGTAAAATGTTGGAGACAAGGGATGAGTCGTCAACTCAGTAAGCAAACTCATGCATAAGGTTACTGATAAGGATAAAATACATAATAATCATTATGATATACCATAAATTAGGAAAAAGTAATCATTTTATAAAAGTAATCATTTTATAACCCAGTATATAAATATAGTAAAACTCATAATCAGTTAATTCGCAATGTAATAATCATTTTCAATAAATAATCATTTAAGAAATTATTTATCAATAAAACCTTTCATTTGTTCAATTGTTCATGCTACATAGTATCACTTATATTCCCAATGACATGCCCAATAGTTCAGTATGTCGCCTATAATTTCTATGACCCGGCTAGTAGTTCAATCAGGGTACTATTCAATCATTTCAGTAACGATAACTACGGATAATGAGCCAAAACCTTAAATAAAATTTTTATTTTTGAATATCAATAATTCAATAATCGATCAATAAAATGCTCTTGTAAGGCATTTAATTGGCAAAACTTTACAAATATTTTTATGAAAAACATTTTATGGAAAGGCATATATTTTAAAGTCATTTAAAAAAAAATTAAGAAAATACTTTAAATAAGCTTTTAACCAAAATATAACCTATTATCATAAACTATAACAGTAAAGTTACTTCAAAAACCATAAAATGCCAATTCATATGAAATCTTCTAGTACATATTTACGTATATGCATATAATAAACATTGCGCATGAATTCACTTACATCGATTTAAAGCAATCAATAATAATTCCAATCACACGAGCTCACTCTAGCCTATAATTATCAAGACAAGATTATTATCAGTATCTTATTTAATTCTGACCTTGATAGGAAAACCCAAAAATCTTTAAACCATTAACTCTTACTTAAATACATTAACTCACTAAACTACACTCGAGTTCTAACAAGCTATAAATAGGTCAGAAAAATAAAAAATATCACAAAAAGCTACTATAAACATGTTGGCATTCAATATAAAATTTAAAAAGATTAATCATAGTTCATAAACATCTCCGAAAATTAATTTTCCACAAAAATATCAAAATTGTCCAGTAATGATATAAACAGGGGACTGTTGATTCAACAATTCATATCTTTAGTTACATATGTTCAAAAATAGTGATTCAAGTTTTGACTATTAGATGGAACAATAAGGAATCAGAATTAAAATTTATAAGGTATTTAGTGACAAAAAAATAACCCAAACTTGCTTCAATATCAGCCTTTGTAATTTTGGAAAACAGTTTCCAGGCTTGCGGCAGCCCAATTCTATGATTTTTAATGATATTTTTTATATAAAGCCAAAAATTACAAATTTAAATATACAGAAATTATACATATATATGTACAATAATAAAAATTCCTATAATTTTCAAAAGTTGTTTGGGTTACAAAATAAATTATAGAATTGAGAATTGCTGCTGAAGATTAGAATTTTGCAGCACCATAGTTCCAAATTCGAAAAATCATTACAATTAATATACAATGAGATTTTGGACAATAAACATATAGATAGAAAAACAAGGATGTCTAGCTTAATAAACTATAAAGCTTTATACATGTGATTCAATGAAAACAACAATCGCATATTATTCAATCTATACTATCTCACACTTTTCAGGATATCGTAATAGCATTACTTCCACTCGTTAACAACATAAATCAATACATAATCATGCTTTCACAATTTCATTAATATAACACATACAAATCATTCAATCAATCACGTAAAATCATAAATAAAACTAGAAGTTCAAAGGATTATAAATTCTTACTCATCTTTAAAATAAAATTAAAAAAGAACTTCTTTAATGGAAAACAAAAATACAATCAAAATCTTCCCATCTTCTTATTAAAAAACGTGAGTTTACTCTTTGTTTGATGCTGTATTCTTTTCTTTCTTAGCTTCTAGGGTTTTGAGAAACGAAATAACGTAAGAGGAGTTTTTATAAGCCAAGCCTTTTAATACCCTTACTCATTAAGGAATTTATTTCCACTTTTACTAAGGTATTTAATAAATTGAAAATATATATATATATATATATATTAAAATACGTGTGTTACAGAAAATCTCAATTGAGATCCCTTACGCAATCAAATGAGTTTAATTTATATCCTAGTGGTGAATTTGTTAATTTCAAGATATCATTTTTTGGGATCTTTCGCTCCAACTGCTAATACTTGAACTTAGGTTGGTAGAATTCTCCAAATCCCAATCTAGATATAGAATCCTATACAAGATTCGATAAGGATTTGGGACTCAATTTAATTCTGATTTGAAAATTCTTTATTTAGACAAATACCTGATGATGGATTATTGGTTTAAAGCTCATGGAGTGAAGGTTGAACTATTGGTTCAATCATCCGCAATTTTCTGCAAGCATGCAACATATTAAACAAGAGATTACTTAATTATTTTTTGGGTTCTGTTATTAACGGAAATGATTTTGAAGATATTGGCGGGAGAATTTTATATCATTTTCAGTCTTGAGAGAGAGTTTTCTTTCTGGCATACATTGTCCTTTATCTATGTCCCCGTGTTCCATTACGTTTGAGAAAAAAAATAAATAAATACGAAAAGAAAAAGAAAATAGGACATCATCAAGTATCAATCAAAGATCAATTTGTTTTGTCCACTTTCAAGAAAGAAAGGGTAAAAACAATCCCACTGGGGACCGTAAAGTTTGTCTGAAGAGAAAAGCACACAATAGTTGAACAGAAAGAAGAGTAATAATGGGAAAGGAGTTACATATACATTGAACAATTGGGGTTCTTTTAGAAGGGGCCGGCATCATGATTGACTTCATTTAGCAAAGGATATATAAAAAGATATGAACATTGCGCTTTCACATGGAAATTAATAAACGTTATCTTTCAGATTGAGAAATAGGGCTGGGCACCTTTAGATTTCGATAAATCAGATTGGATTTTGAATTGTTTGGATTAGGAAAAAATAAAAAAAATCCGAATCTCAAATCCAATCGATCCGATCCAAAATAAATCCAATGGAATGTATATTTCGGATGAATTTGGGTTTGGATAAGTTTGGATTTAAAAGATATTTTGGATTCAAATGGTATTTCGAATTCCGATTGAGTTCTGATTTGGGGCCTTTTTGGTATTTTTCACATAAAATTCATGAAATTTACAATTGATTTTATAATTAATTTTTTTGGGTAATAAGTAGTGCAATCCAATCGATTGTTTAGATTAACACGGATCCAATCCATCGGATGCACTAATTTTATCTGATCAGATATTGGGCAACATCCAATCCGAATCAGATCTATCCGAATCCAATCCAATACTTGGCCCTAACCATATTTGAAAACGATCGCCTAACCATTCACTGGAAACTACAATATGTACTGTTGCAGTCTGTAGAGCATTTGAAAAGAAAATCTCTAAAAGTAGCGACTATTATGCATTAGATGGATTAATGAATCAGATTCCAAGGTGATGCTTTTTCTGTCTAGACAAGCTTTATGGTCCCAGCGGAATTATTTTTAATCTTTCAGTCTTTTGAGAGGGCATAAAACAAATTGGTTTTGATAGCTTATTTTACTTTGTTTGTATATATACACACACGTACATATACACACATCCACTCCGGCATCGTTGATGAGCTCAAATCAATTGAAGCTAAAGCCGGTAATTTTCTCGCATCCTCAACTTTTAAGAATAGGGACACGGACACGGACACGGTGGGTCTAGATGATAGAATGGAGGAGTTGTTAGATCTATTGATAGAGGGACCACCTCAACTTTCAGTAGTGGCCATACTTGATAGCATTGGATTGGACAAGACGGCTTTCGCCGCAGAGGCTTACAGCAGCAACTATGTGAAGCATTATTTTGATTGTCACGCTTGGGTTCAAGAGTCTTTACCATATGATGCTGACCAAATATTATATGATATTATTAAGTTTGTGATGCCTTCACGCAGGTTGAGTGAAATTATGGATGAAAGTTCTGAAATAAAAAAAATTAATCTTCATGAATATCTAATGACCAAGCGTTATTTGATTGTTATTGATGATGTGTGGAGCATTAAAGTGTGGGATGCTATTCGAGAAATACTTCCGGATAATCAAAATGGAAGTAGAGTACTAATAACACTCAGTCAAATTAGGATCGTCGCCTCATTTCAGTTCGAAAATGGAGAGAACGTTCGGCTTGATTTAGTGCCCGCCGGAGGACCATTGAGAGTTACTTACCAAGCATGGCCTTTCCACATCTTATATCATGGAAGCATCTCATTGGAAGAAAATATAGGGGAAACACTTGATGAACCCCAAGGGCTTCAAGTCATTGCATATTGCATGCTACCTTTTAACTTGAAACTTTGTTGTCTCTACTTATCTGTGTTTCCTGTACACTTTGAGGTATCCACCAGGCAATTATATCAGTTGTGGATAGCTGAAGGTTTCATTCCAGACAACAATGAGGCAACTGCTGAGAAGTACTTAGAACAACTAATCAATAGGGGCTTTGTTGATGCAAGGAAGAGAAGTGATGGAGGCAGAATCAACACATGCTCTATTCCTGGGCGTTGCATTCCTGCGTTGTTGACAGTGGCTTTGGAGGGGGAATTTATCATTTCCCCTGTCATTGATCAGGAAGCTAAATCACGGAAAAATGTGAAACGCTTCACCGCTTATGCAAAACTGAATGATTTTGCATTTTTAGATGATTATGACTCGCACCTGCATTCTTTGTTGTACTTCATTTCAGAAAGCAACCACCATGACCTGGGATCTCTTGTTCAAATTTGTGAAATGTTCAAATTTCTCAGAGTATTGGACTTGGGATCTCTTGTTCTCATCCAATATCCGTCCGGAATTGAAAATCTACTTCTTTTGCGATATTTGAAGTTGAATATCCCTTCCCTCAAAAGCCTGCCTTCATCGTTATTAAGCAGTCTTCTGAACCTGTACACCCTAGACATGCCGTTTACTTACATAGATCATACAGCAGATGAATTTTGGAAGATGCACAAACTCAGGCATCTAAATTTTGGCTCAATCACACTTCCTGCACATCCAGGGAAATATTGCGGCTCTCTGGAAAATCTCAATTTCATTTCAGCCTTGCATCCTTGCTGCTGTACTCAAGATATATTGGGCAGACTGCCGAATCTTCGAAATCTCCGGATATGGGGAGACTTAAATTATTATCAGTCTTTGTTGTCCCAAAGTCTTTGCACATTGAGCTGCCTCGAGTCATTGAAGTTGGTGAACGAAAGCAAGACGCCAACTCTCTCCAAAATTGTCCTTGTTGAATACCAATTTCCTCCAAGACTAACCCACTTGAGTTTCTCTAATACTGAACTTATGGAGGATCCCATGCCCGCACTAGAAAAGCTGCCACTTCTTCAAGTGCTGAAACTGAAGCAGAACTCGTATTCAGGTAGGACGCTGACTTGTGGCTCTGATGTTTTTCCAAATCTCAAGGTATTGCACCTGAAATCAATGCTATGGCTAGAGGAGTGGACTATGGGGATTGGAGCCCTGCCGAAACTAGAATCCTTGATTATCAACCCTTGTGCTCACTTGAAAAGGATTCCTGAACAGCTTCGGTGCCTAAAGAGCTTAAACAAATTGGAGTTGTGGTGGCCTGAGCCAGAGCTGAGACAACAGCTACGGGAATTCGAGGATAAGGAGCAGTATGGCATTCAGCTTTGTCCATATGGAATTTGATTAGCATGGATCGAATTTGATGTAAGTCTTTCTCCTTCTTATCCAATAACTTCAACCTTTAATTATTTATCTAATTTCATATAAACATTTCTTCTCTATGATGGATTTGATAGTATGCAACTGCCTAAATAATAATGAAAGTACATAGTGTTTTCTACGTTCTATAGAATAGGAAGAACCCTTATGTATTGATCGTTGAAATAATCAAGAAAAACTGTAAAATAACAGCTTCAATTACTTGTACGTGTAGGTGAATGCAGAGGGGAAAATATCTTGACCGTACTCCAGCCAAAATTTCAATTTCAATAAGAATCCAGCCTTCACTGAAATTGTTTGGTTTCCTTGTTTTCAAGGATAATGTGATGT
The DNA here is from genome assembly GCA_030449075.1 of Murraya paniculata. NCBI lineage: Eukaryota > Viridiplantae > Streptophyta > Magnoliopsida > Sapindales > Rutaceae > Murraya > Murraya paniculata. The sequence continues at coordinate 716,732 of JAEVFN010000065.1, forward strand.
TCGGATTAATATTTTGTACAAAAGTTTGATTAATTGTTTTAATTCCTATTTTCACTTTGACTAGTGTGTAATTTGTCATCATTCAAACTGCATATATGTTATTGTTTTTTATTTTTTATTTTTTTTAAGTTTTTAGGTAGTTGTGCGGTTCAACTTCAATCTCATTACTTCAGTTAGAAGAAAAGTGTTTGTGCTGTGATCACATCTCATCATCTCAAAATTGACAGAACGACATTGTTGTTCGGTTTTTCGAATTTCGGCGACTTGTCATTCAATATAAGGGCAATAATGCTGGTCAAAAGTCAGTTGGGGTTAGTTAAAAAAGTGCAGGAAAATTTCGGGTTTGCTAGAAATAGCCTTTATTGTAGTTATAAGGGTGGTTGTTAGGTCATCTTCACAGGTCTCACCAAAGCTATAGAAAGAGAGAGAGTTAAAGAGAAAAATTGTATATTCTTGGAATGATTGTGAAATGGTCCTTGTTCTTAAGTGGACGTAGGCACTTGGATTCAATTTTGAGTTTGGGTTTCTGGGAATGATTCTAGATACGCCAAAGAGGGTCTTATGGTGTTTAATCTTGGTACCATCAGAGGATTAAACACAACAAAAAGAAACCGCGGCATATTGCCTAATCTTTGTAGTCTTCAAATATATGGAGATTTAAGCCCTTGTCAATCGGGGTTGTCCAACAACACTTGTAAAATTAAAAACCATCACTAATCCTTGGTGATTTCGAGAATCCAATACGGACTAGATAGATTTGAAGCAGGAGATTTAACGAGTAAAGTTCTGAAAGTGGAAGATTTAATCTATAGCGTTGCAGGTTTTGGAAGCTTTGCTAGATTTGGTGACTTCTTTCTCTATTGATTGATTAGCAGCCTAATGGATTAAGGGAACAAGGAGCAGTTGTAATCGTTTTCACATTTTCCGTCCACAGCATGCAGATGGTGCCTTGTAATGTAGTGCAATGAAGTTGATGGCACACATGATGTAACACCCATTCCTTGTTTATTGTTTATGTTTATCTATTTAATTGCTTGTCGTTTGTTTGTGATAATCAATTTTAATTAGCATTATTTCAGATAAAGTATAATTTTTTAATTTTTTTAATTAATTAATTACTTATTTATTTATCTAAAGATAAATTATTAGAGAATATTATCTTTATCGTATAATTGCATAATATATTTTTATAAAAGCAAGAGTTTTTATTAAACTTAAACTCTTCCTATCTCCCTACAATTAAAACTCTTTAACCTATAAACATATAAAAGCAAAGAATTCTAGGGTTTTCTTTTTATGCACATTTGAAACAAGTTATGAGATAATTATCCTTCATTAATACATGATCTCTAATCTTATGTGTTCCATGATGAATCATGCATTATTCCTTTTATCATGAATGACTAGCTAGGCATTATGAGGCATGAGTGCTGTGATTTAATTGTTGTTTTTCCTTTATTTTTGTTTTAATTTCTGCATGAAAGTTCATAAAATTAAACTAGATATCCTAAGGTTTTCAATGATGTATTTTGTGCTAAGAAATTCCAAATAACCAATTTGTTGTGAATTTTCGAATTTGGAACAGTGGTGCTGGAAAATACCGATTTTCAGCAGCATATTTGATTTCACCAATTTTTTTGACTATCCATATGATCTCTGAAAATTATGTTGATTTTTTTTAATCCTCATTATGTCTACTTACTGTATGCTTAATTTCATAAGTATAAAAATTATAAAAAATCGTTATGTTGCGCTGCTGCAGTTCTGGAAACCGCTTTCCAAAATTGTAATGGCTGATAATAAAATTATTTTAGGCTGTTAAAAGACTTTAGAATAACCTATAAAAATTTTATTCGTATAATATTATGAGTTTTCTATGCTTTGAAGTTTATTTGACTAATTTTTAATTGAGTTCACATTAAGTTATGAAACTTTCAAGTGCAAAATAGAACCTGAAAGTTTCTGGACATGTTTGCTGATCTCTTAATATAAATTCATTTAAAATAGTTTTACATATTTAAAAATTCTAGAAATCTGATATATTGTTTCTTGATGTTTCTACTGTCGTAAAATCAAGTGAGCTAGTTTTTATCAATTTCATTAAATATTTTGTGAGTTTTCTAATTCAACTGCCTTTGTTTTTATCACTGTTGGATCGTGTGGATATTTGCATGTAAAATTCTTTTTGCAATATGTTTACGACTTTTATTCATTTTTTTGAATTTTTATATGAAATGCTACACAAGTTTATGGTTTCTCTTCTTTAATTTCACAATTTTCCAACGTATGATTAGCTTGGTAGAAATGAGCTTGTATAGGACAGTCAAGTTAAGACTAGCTTTGATGGTTTAGCGCTTATGATTAGGCTTAATTATATTGGATTTATATCAAGGTCAAAATGAGTAATAATATTGATAAGAATGTGTCTTGATGTTTTAGGACGAGGGTTACTGCTCTTTTTATTGCTAAGGATATCAAGGTAAGTAGATTCATGCATGGTATAAGTACTTCATTATTAAATTATTTTTAATTCGAGGTATGTATTATGTTGAAAGACAAGTATATAAAATTGATTTGTTTAATCTATTATAATATTTTGTTAAGTAAAATCATTCTTTAAAATTATTTATAACAAAACTTTATTTATTAAAAACTTGTTTTTGTAAATTACTTTAAAAATTAAAGCTTTTACTAAATTGTTTTAAGTCAAATACTTTGAAATAATTATCAATTATTTAAATGTAATTTAAGAAAGATTACAAATGATTAAAAGTTCAAGGATGGTTTTAAATGATTTAGCTCATTGTTCGGAGTGATGTTATGTTATATTATGTTACGTTATGGAAGACTAGCTGGATTTTGTGCACATATGATGTTAATGTTAATGATTCTTGCTGGGTACAGTACCCTAAATAATGTTGTATGGCTGGGTCACCGGGTCTACAGGTGATATTATATGGCATGAGTCAATTATGTTTTGTGTTTCAAATGTTATTATTATGTTTAAAGGATTTAAATGATTTTATGATGTAATTTATTTTTGCTAAATGATGATTTACAAAGGTAATTTCTCTTATTATTATGCATATCTAAGTATTTCAATTAATTAGATTTTAACTGTTTTTAGTATTGTGCATGAATTTACTTACCAAGTTGACGGCTCACTCGTTACAATATTTTTACAGATAGAGTTAGATTATATGAGCTTATGGTATTAGGAGGAAGAATAAGAGCTCGGTTTCTTTTGGGGAATGATGTTACGTTAATAAGCTACAAATATTTTAGCTTCTTTTGCGATGATATTTATTTAAGGATATGTTATTTCATTATTTATTTTCTTTTGGCAGTTTAGAACAGTTATTATTGATTATTACTTTGAAAGTTTTAGATATGAGATTGATAAAATACAGCTTCACTTCAATTCCACCTTAATGCCTTGTTAGTGAAATTGGGGTGTTCCATTTGTGGTATCAGAGAAAAACCAGGATAGGGTTTTATAGATTTTTAAGAACAAAATTTAGAGGAATAAGATGGAAATATGATGTAGCTAAGCTAGGTCACTTTTAGGGATAATTCTTCTGGTTATTCTAGGTTGTAAGAAAAGCTAATTTTAGGTATGTTGGGAAAAAAAAAAGTGTGTTTCTTTATTGATAAATTCAATGATTGCATTGTTTGATGATTGTGCTTGTTTATTAAATGTTTCACCTTTTCTTAAAAAGAAAATGATTGAGTTAATTGTATATAAACTTCTGTAGTTTTATTATTGAAGGTGAATGTTAAATTGATTTTGATGTGTGCAATAGGAAAATGCCTTCTAAAAGTAGAAATAAGGCCAACTCCAGATTGAGGGAGGAGCGGAGTCTAGTATAGCTAATGTCCCATGAGAGGATGGTGAAGAAACAAGCAATCCTCCCTAGTGAGATGGTGGGGCAAACCCCACTCTTTGTGAGATGGCTCGTGATCGTATGCTAGCCATGCAGGTGTTGGCTGATATTATGGAGAGACAAACTAGGTTAATTGAAGGGATGGCTCAGGGTGGCGATCCTACTCAAAATGTTAGAGCCGGGGGGCATGGTGCTACTTTTGGAGGCAGAGTGGTAGTGACTTTGGAGCAGTTCCAGAAGTTGAGGCCGCCTGTGTTCCGAGGGACAACTGACCCTATGGCAGCTGAGGCATGGTTGAAGCAAGTACAGAAGATATTGGAGGCTATCGGATGTATTGAAGAGTAGTGAGTGGTTTTTGCCTCATTCATGCTTCAGGGTAAGGCAGATCACTGGTGGGAGACTAGGGCCTAATTATGGAGGAATGGCTTAGGTGATGGACCGATTATTTAGATGATGTTTGTGGATGCCTTCAACGAGAAATACTTTCCTCGGATTGTCGCTGAGAAGATAGAGAGAGTTTCTAGATTTGATTCAAGGTAGTAAGTCTGTGGTAGTGTATGAGGACACCTTCTATATATTATCTTGATTTGCTCCAACGTTGGTTGATACTTAAGAGAAGAGATGTAGGCTTTTCCTTGAGGGATTAAATCTGTCTATTAGAGATCCTTTGGAACCCTTGAGGATAACAAATTATGCTGATTTAGTTGGTAGGACTCTTTCTAAAGAGATACGTGTGAATGAATCCCGAAAGAGACAGGAGCAGCAGAATAAGCATGGGCGACAAGGAGGATCACAAGTGAAATGCTCTATTAATAATCAGAAGAGTACAAGTGGAGATGACAGGTCTTCACAGAAGGGTGATAGAGCTTCATTTCAGAGGAATATTCCTCCATGCCAGACTTATATAAGGATGCACGGAGGTGAATGCCTTTTGTACACGGGTGCTTGTTTTCGCTGTGGGCAAATAAGGCATAAGATCAATGATTGTCCTAAGAAGTATAATGATGCTAGCGGTCCCCGAGATGATGACAGTAGAGGAAAAAGCTCAAGGTTCAAGGTCGTGTATTTATGATGACAGAGCATGATACTGAGGCATCTAACGATGTTGTGACAGGTACTCTACCTTTATTCTCTAGAGATACTAGAGTGTTATTTGATTCTGGTGCTACACACTCTTTTGTATCATATGTTTTGCCTATCATGCGAATAGAAATATAAAGCCACTTGAGGGTTATCTGTCTATTGCAACTTCTATAGGTGATAGTATGGTAGTGAATCGGGTTTATAAGTCTTGCCCAATTAGTTTTGGTGATAGAGAGTTTACTGTTAATCTATTATCAATTCCGATGCAAGACTTTGATGTTATTTTAGGGATGAATTGGTTGGTGACATATCACGCTAGTGTTGATTATTTCACTAAGGAAGTACTATTTAATATTCATGGAGAGTCTGAGTTTCGATTTCAAGGTAAACGAAATAGAAGCAGTGTGTTAATATCTATGCTAACAGCTTAGAAGATGTTGACCAAAGGATGTGAGGGCTTTTTAGCTTATATAGTAGCTGATGACAGTGGTGAAGTTTCACTTAATGACATTCATGCAGTCAGAGAGTTCCTAGATGTTTTTTTTTCAGAAGATTTGCATGGGTTGTCTCCTAATTGAGAAATTTAAATTCTCGATAGATTTATTATTTGGCATGGCACTTATTTCCAAAGCACTCTATCAGATTGCACCAATCGAATTGAGAGAGTTGAAGGTCCAACTCCAGGAACTTCTTGATAAAGGTTTTATTCGCCCTCGTATATCTCATCGGGGCTCTCCGATGTTGTTTGTGAAGAAGAATGATGGGTCTATATGGTTATGCATTGATTACCGATAGCTGAACTTAGTTACCATCAAGAATAAGTACCCCCTCCCTCGCATTGATGATCTATTTGACTAATTACAAGGAGCAGCAATAGTCTCCGAGATTGATATACGATCTGGGTACCATCAGCTCAAGATGAAAAATGACAATATACCTAAGACTGCTTTTCATACTCGGTATAGGCATTATGAGTTTCTAATAATGCCTTTTGGATTAACTAAGGCCCATGTAGTCTTCATGGACTTGATGAATAGAGTATTCCAACTATATCTTGACCAATTTGTTATCATATTCGTTGATGACATTTTTGTGTACTCTAATACTATGGAAGATCATGATGAGCATTTGAGGACGGCTCTATAAACACTTCGAGAAAAGATGTTTTATGCAAAGTTTAAGAAGTGTGAATTTTGGTTAGACCGTGTGGTTTTCTTTGGGCATGTAGTTTCTAAGGATGGTATATCAACAGATCCAGGTAAGGTTAAGGTCGTAAGAAATTGCCAAGAACGACTAATTTTATTGAGGTTAGGAGTTTCTTAGGCTTGGTTGGATACTATTGGAAATTCGTGAGAGGGTTCTCCAATCTTGCAGTTCCTTTGACCAAGTTAACCAAGAAGAATGTGAAGTTTGAATGGAATGAGGACTGAAAGAAGAGCTTTGAAGAGTTGAAGAATATGGTAGTCTCTGCACCTGTTTTGACTATTCTATCTAGTGGTGGTGGATATGTTATTTACAGCGACGCTTCTAGAAAAAGGTTAGGATGGGCGTTGATGCAACATGATAAAGTGATTGCTTATGTCTCACAACAATTGAAGAATTATGAGCAAAATTATCCAATCCATGATCTGAAACTAACAGCAATAGTTTTTGCCTTAAAGATCTAAGGACATTACCTTTATGATGAGACTTGTGAGATCTATACAAACCACAAGAGTTTGAAGTATTTGTTTTCCTAAAAGGAGCTGAATTTGAGGTAAAGAAGATGGTTAGAGTTGGTGAAGGATTATAATTGTTCGATCAATTACCATCCTGGTAAGGCGAATGTAATGGCCGATGCTCTAAGTAGGAAGTCATTTAATGGGTTGGCACATATAATTATTAGTCAAGGCCATATACTAGAGGACCTCAGAAAGAAAGATGATGATTGAAGTAGTTGCACATTGTGAGACTGATGTTTTATATCACTTAAGTGTTCAGCCTACCTTAATAGACAGAATCAAGACAACACAGAAATAAGATCCTAAACTCAGAAGATCATCGAGGAAGTAAAAAAATGGTCGGTTTGAGTTTAAAGTAACTGATGATAGTGTTTTATCTATGAGGCAACGACTTTGTGTACCAGCTGATGAGAACTTAAAGAAAGAGATAATGAGAGAGGCTCATGACTCAACTTTTAAAGCACATCCTGGACGCACTAAAATCTCTCGAGACTTAAAGCGAAACTTTTGATGGAGAAATATAAAAAATGATGTTGTTGCATATCAAAATGTTTGGTGTGTCAGTAGGTGAAGACTGAGCACCAAAGACCTGTAGGGACTCTTCAATCACTTCCTATTCTAGAATGGAAGTGGGAGCATATCACCATGGATTTTGTGAGCAAAATGCCTTGCTCTAGAGAGGGTTGTGACTCTATTTGGGTTATCATTGACCGATTGATTAAGTCAGTTCACTTCTTACCAGTCAAAAGTACCAACAAACTTTGGCAGCTGACGGAGTTATTTGTTGAAGAGATAGTGAGAGTGTATGGAGTACCGGTGTCTATTGTTTCAGATAGAGATCCACGATGCACTGTAAATTTTTGGACTAGTTTGCATAAGAGTTTCGATACCAAGTTGCATTTCAGTACAGTTTTTCATCCTCAGACAGATGGCCAATCAGAAAAAACTATCCAAACTCTTGAAGAAATGTTGCGAGGTTGTGTATTGGACTTGGTAGGTAGATGGGTAGATCACTTACCTTTGGTAGAGTTGGCTTACAATAACAGCTTTCACTCTAGTATTGGCATGGCACCTTTTAAAGCTCTTTATAGGAGGAAGTGTAGATCGCCCATTTGTTGGGATGAGATTGGTGAGAGAAAGCCATTGGGGCCAGAGTTGGTTCCGATTACTATACATAAGATTAAGCTGATCAGAGAGTATCTCCATACATCTCGAAGCAAACAAAAAAGTTATGTTGATCGGCGTATACAAGATTTGGAGTTTCAGGTTGGAGACCATGTCTTCTTGAAAGTCTCACCTTGGAAGGGTATTTTTTTTATTTGGGAAGAAAGGCAAACTCAACTCACTGTTTATTGGGCCTTTTGAGATTCTTGAGACGTTGAGAGGTTGGTACAGTGGCTTGTCGAGTAGACTTGCCTCTAAGCCTATCAAGACTTCATGATGTGTTTCAGGTGTCAGTGTTGAGTAAGTACATTTTTTATCCTTCTTGCGTATTGGATTACCAACCTATCCAAATCTCGAACGATATGACTTACAAAGAGCAATTAGTGGAGATTGTTGACAAGAAGGAGCAAGTCTTAAGAGCTCGAGTCATTCCATTAGTGAAGGTTCGTTGGATGAATCATATTATGGAAGTGGCTACTTGGGAGCAAGAGGTTGAGATAAGGGAGAAGTACCCTCAACTTTTTGATGATTGAGTTAACATATTAAATTTCGAGGATAGAATTTTTTTAAATGGGGAGAAATTGTAACAACCGTTCCCTGTTTGTTGTTTATATTTATCTATTAATTGTTTGTCATTTGTTTGTGTTAATCGATTTTAATTAGCACAATTTGAGATAAAGTATAACTCTTTTATTTATTTATTTATTTTAAAAATAAATTATTAGAGAATATTATCTTTATCCTATAATCGCATAATGTATTATTATAAAAGTAAAAGTTTTTATTAAAATTAAACTCTTCCTATCTCCCTACGATTAAAACTCTTTAACCTATAAACGTATAAAAGCAAAGAATTCTAGGGTTTTCTTTTATGCACATTTGAAACAAGTTCTGAGGTAATTATCCTGCTCTAATACATGTTCTCTAATCTTATGTGTTTGATGATGAATGCATGCATTATTCTCTTTATCATGAATGACTAGTTAGGCTTTATGAGGCATGAGCACTGAGATTTGATTGTTGTTTTCCCTTTATTTTTTTTCAATTTCTGCATGAAAGTTCATAAAATTAAACGAGATATCCTAAGGTTTTCAATGATGTATTTTGTGCTAAGAGATTCCAAGTAACCAATTTGTTGTGAATTTTCAAAATTAGAAAAGTGGTGCTGGAAATTTCGATTTTTAGCAGTATATCTAATTTCGTCATTTCATCGATTTTTCTAACTATCCAAATGATCTCTGAAAATTATGTTGATTTTTTTGTTTAATCCTCATTATGTCTATTTATATATGCTTAATTTCATAATTTTTTGTTGAGCATAAAAATTATAAAAAATCATTATATTGGGCTACTGCAGTTCTTGAAACTGCTTTCTACAATTGCGATGGCTGATGGTAAAATTATTTTAGGCTGTTAAAAGACTTTAGAATGACCTATAAAAATTTTATTGTATAATATTATGAGTCTTCTATGATTTAAAGTTTATTTGACTAATGTTTATTGAATTAACATTAAGTTATGAAGTTTTGAATTGCTAAACACAAACCTGAAAGTTTCTGGACATGTTTGCTGGTCGCTTAATATAAATTTGTATTAAACTAATTTTACATCTTTGAAAATTCTAGAAATTTGATATATTGTTTCTTGATGTTTCTACTATTATAAAATCAAGTGGTCTAATTTTTATGAATTTCATTAAATATTTTACGAGTTTTCTAAATCAGCTGCCTCTGTTTTTAACACTGCTGGATAGTGTGGATATTGGCATGTAAAATTCTTTTTGCAATACGTTTCTGACTCTTATTCATTTTTTTGAATTTTCATATGAAATGCTACACATGTTTATGGTTTCTCGTCTTTGATTTCATAATTTTTCGATATATGATTAGTTTGGTAGAAATCAGCTTATATAAGACAGTCAGCTTTAGACTAGCTTTAATGGTTTAGATCTTATGATTAGGCCTGATTATGTTGGATTTATATTAAAGTAATAATGAGTAATAATATTGATAAGAATGTGGCTTGATGTTTTAGGACGAGGTTGAGCTCGTGGTTGAGGTTAATGATCTTTTTATTGTTGAGGATCGAAGTAAGTAGATTCATGTATAGTACAGGTACTTCATTATTAAACTACTTTTAATTCAAAGTATGTATTATGTTGAAAGAAAAGTATATGAAACTTATTTGTTTGGTCTATTACAACATTTTGTTAAGTAAAATCATTCTTTAAAGTTATTTATAACAAAACTTTATTTATTAAAAACTTGTTTTTATAAATTATCTTAAAAATGAAAGCTTTATTAAATTGTTTTAAGTCAAATACTTTGAAATAATTATCAATTATTTAAATCTAATTTACAGAAGCTTACAAATGATTAAAAGTTCAATGATGGTTTTAAATGATTTGACTCAATATTCATAGTGATGTTATGTTATGTTATGGAAGGTTAGTTGGATTTTGTGCACATATGATGTTAATGTTAATGATTTCCGCGAGGTACAGTATCCTGAATGATGTTATATTGCTGGGTTACCGGATCTACAGGTGATACTATATGGCAAGAGTTAATTATGTTTTATGTGTTTCAAATGCTATTGTTATATTTAAAGGATTTAAATGATTTTATGATGTTGTAATTTATTTTTGTTAAATGATGATTTACAAAGGTAATTTCTCTTATTATTATGCATATCTAAGTATTTTAATTAATTATATTTTATGGTTTTTAGTATTGTGTATGAATTTACTTACCAAGTTGACGACTTACCCCTCGTTACAATATTTTTGCAGATAGAGTTAGACGATATGAGCTTATGGTCTTAGGAGGAAGAATAAGAGCTCGGTTTCTTTTGGGGAATAATGTTACGTTAATAAGTTACAAATATTTTAACTTCTTTTGGGATAATATTTATTTAAGAATATGTTATTTCATTATTTATTTTCTTTTGGCGGTTTAGAACAATTATTGTTAGTTATTACTTTGAAAGTTTTAGATATGAGATTGATAAAATACAGTTTCACTTCAATTCCACCGCAATACCTTATTAGTGAAATTGGGTGTTACACAGGATGTGTTGCTACTCACTCTTAATTCCTTACAGTCATATCAAAGCCCTTGCTTGCAGCAGAGGAATTCCCTTTTGTATTAAAATCGATCCTTCTGCTTTGGTTGTCATTGGATTCTTAGGGTTTCTTTACTCTTTAGCCAATAACATATTGTTGAGTTTATTATTTTGTTATCTTTAGAATGTCCAAAACATCTTGCAATCATGATATATTGTCATTTTATTTTGAGACCAAATGACTGTTTTTCCAGTTAGCAAATATATATTGCATTCTTTTTGGATTGGAATAACAAAAATTGGAAGAAGAAATATGAAAATTAATAAAAAAGATTACAGGACACCAGCATCATGTTCTTTACTTTGGACTAAGTCTATGGTTAACCTTTCTCCTTTTTTTGATATCTCTTTCTTCTCTTGAACCAAGATATTTTCCTCTACTTACAAGTAAAGTTCAAATGATCTTCATCTTTTACTTTTCTCTCAACTCATTTTTCTTTCACAGGCATGATCATTTTCAATTCTACCAACATCATCCATCTATCAATACCCAATTTGAATAAAATTCAGCATTCTTTTTCCTATTCTTTCTACTTAATAATTTGATTGCGTTGCTTTTAATCAAAATAAAAAATATATCGTCGGGATATTGAAGGTTGTGATCACTCAAAGAAAAAACAGGTACTTTAATATTTGAATTATCCACAAAATAACTCCATTTTATTATTCTTATCTCATGAATGTTAGATCCACTATTTATTTGTGTTTGATTCTTGTTTACAAGTTATGTTTTTACTCACACGTTTCATATGACGACGAATCAGATAAAAAGTTGGAAAGGAAAAGAAAAAAAAAAAAGAATTGAAAGCTAGCTTCTCGGTAGCAATTTACGTTAGCATTTAGCAAAATCATTTCCAGGACCAAATTTCTTATATTCCATTTAGAAATGCGTTGACAAACAGATCAAATTGTCATATGATGGCTTCTAGGTAGAATTTTTCCAGGCTAATTTGCATTTTATAAAATTTTTCTCTTTATTCGTTTTACGTAGAGATTGGTTACCAATCTTGATTAAGAATACATACTCAACATGTGGATATAAGATTCATTCCCAGCGCTCTGCCTTTCATCTCTTGTAATTTGACCGTCAGCAATCTTGATATAACTTTTTGAATGGCAACACTCTGCAGGATTAATTATAGGAGGAGGTATGAGGCATGGGATTCTGAGTTGAGTTTCATCAACAATTAATGTTGATTAATGTTTGAATTGAGAGACATAAATATTTTTTTAATTTTTGTATTTTTAACCATGGTCTCTTTTAATTATCTCTCAATTTGCATGGTAGGACTACTAGGCACGGACAGAGGAGGAGATATGGACATCAACTTCAGACTATTTTCGGAGAGGCTGAGAAGGGTGCTAGCTGGCGAAGAAGTCACGTTGCCTGATGCTGCTAAACAACCTATTCAGAACCTTCACGCCGAGGTTGAAATGGTTACTTCTTTGCTGAGGGACTACGAATATGAAATCTCCTGGCTTCTGTTGCAAAAGATTGGAGACGATGAAATTGACAACCCAGATCTGGGGACTGTTATGGACGAAATCAATTGCTTTACATATGAATCTGAGAAGGTGATTGACACATTCGTTATCAGCATCACTCAACAGAAGAGTCAAAGCGGGTGCAGCGAGGACATTTGTGATGCTCTGCAAGGACTGCAGAGCAGAATCATTGATATAAAACAACGGACGCAACTAGTTCAGCACATCGACTCCGGAAGCTTTGATGAAATCAAAACTTTTGAAGCTGGAGCCGGTAAGTCTTCATCTTCTAAAAATAGGGACATCTTGGGTCTAGATGATAGAATGGAGGAGTTGTTAGATCTATTGATTGAGGGGCCACCTCAGCTTTCAGTGGTGGCCATACTTGATAGCATTGGGTTGGATAAGACGGCTTTCGCTGTGGAGGCTTACAGCAGCAACTATGTGAAGCATTATTTTGATTGTCACGCTTGGGTTCCAGAGCCTAACGGCTATGATGCTCACCAAATATTGGATATCATTATTAAGTTTCTAATGCCTTCATCCAGACTGAGTGAAATGAAGGATAAAAATTATGAAATGAAAAAAATTATTCTTCATGAATATCTAACGACCAAGCGGTATTTGATTGTGTTTGACAATGTGTGGAAAATATTAGCGTGGGATGTTATTCAAAAAATACTTCCCGATAATCAGAATGGAAGTCGAGTATTAATAACACTCACTCAAATTGAGATCGTCACCTCATTTCAGCTCGAAAATGGAGAGAACATTCGGCTTGATTTAGTGCCCGCCGGAGGACCATTGAGAGTGACATACAAAGGATGGCCTTTCCACATCTTATATCATGGAAGCATCTCATTGGAAGAAAATATAGGGGAAACACTTGATGAACCCCTAGGGCTTCAAGTCATTGCATATTGCATGTTACCTTTTAACTTGAAACTTTGTTGTCTCTACTTATCTGTGTTTCCTGTACAATTTGAGGTATCCACCAGGCAATTATATCAGTTGTGGATAGCTGAAGGTTTCATTCCAGACAACAATGAGGCAACTGCAGAGAAGTACTTAGAACAACTAATCAATAGGGGCTTTGTTGATGCAAGGAAGAGAAGTGATGGAGGCAGAATCAACACATGCTCTATTCCTGGGCGTTGCACTCCTGCGTTGTTGACAGTGGCTTTGGAGGGGGAATTTGTCATTTTCCCTGTCATTGATCAGGAAGCTAAATCACGGAAAAATGTGAAACGCTTCACCGCTTATGCAAAACCAAATGATTTTGCATTTTTAGATGATTATGACTCGCACCTGCATTCTTTGTTGTACTTCATTTCAGAAAGCAACCACCATGACCTGGGACCTCTTGTTCAAATATGTGAAATGTTCAAATTTCTCAGAGTATTGGACTTGGGATCTCTTGTTCTCATCCAATATCCGTCCGGAATTGAAAATCTATTTCTTTTGCGATATTTGAAGTTGAATATCCCTTCCCTCAAAAGCCTGCCTTCATCGTTATTAAGCAGTCTTCTGAACCTGTACACCCTAGACATGCCGTTTACCTACATAGATCACACAGCAGATGAATTTTGGAAGATGAACAAACTCAGGCATCTAAATTTTGGCTCAATCACACTTCCTGCACATCCAGGGAAATATTGCGGCTCTCTGGAAAATCTCAATTTCATTTCAGCCTTGCATCCTTGCTGCTGTACTGAAGATATATTGGGCAGACTGCCTAATCTTCGAAATCTCCGGATATGGGGAGATTTAAGTTATTATCAGTCTTTGTTGCCCCAAAGTCTTTGCACATTGAGCTGCCTCGAGTCATTGAAGTTGGTGAACGAAAGCAAGATGCCAACTCTCTCCAAAATTGTCCTTGTTGAATACCAATTTCCTCCAAGTCTAACCCACTTGAGTTTTTCTAATACTGAACTAATGGATGACCCCATGCCGGCACTAGAAAAGCTGCCGGTTCTTCAAGTGCTCAAACTGAAGCAAAACTCATATTTAGGTAGAAAGCTGGCTTGTAGCTCTGATGGTTTTCCAAAACTCAAGGTATTGCACCTTAAATCAATGCTATGGCTAGAGGAGTGGACTATGGGGATTAGAGCCATGCCGAAACTTGAATGCTTGATTATCAACCCTTGTGCTCACTTGAAAAAAATTCCTGAACAGCTCTGGTGCATAAAGAGCTTAAAAAAATTCGATTGCTGGTGGCCTCAGCCAGAGCTGAGACAAAAGCTACGGGAATTCGAGGATAAGGAACAGTGTGGCATTCAACTATATCCTTACGGAATTTGATTAGCCCCTATTGAATTTGATGTATGTGTCTCGTTTTATCCAATTTCTTCAACTTTTAATTATTTATCCAATCTCATATAATTTTTTTTCCCCTGTCTTCGATATAAAAATGGTTATACAAAGTGTTTTCTTCTAATTTGTCTCAACATTAAGTACCATTTAGAGTTTCCGATACTCACCCCAATCATCAAGCCCTCTTTAGCAGCAGTGGAAACTTAAGTACCCTTGTATATTCAACCATGAGCCTAGCAGACATCGGCGTTCATTTGTTTTAATAGTTAAGAAAAAAATGTAATTTAAAATTCTTATTTTTCACAATTTCTTCAATGACTTGTGCAGGTGAAATCAGAGCAGAAAATATCATAACTGCAGGCCGAGCTTCAATTTGAACCAGAATCCTTTCAGTCTTCACTTCTGCTGTGTACACAAATAAATCCTGATCCGACGGTGGTGGACATTTTATGATTTCTTTGTTTCCGCTGTCAATTCATAAATAAGAAATTTCGTTTCAGATTTTCAGTTGAGAGTTCATTGATTTCGTGCTTCAGCCATGGTTGGTTAATTGTGTAGCAAAAATAAATAATATTTGTGATGCTTTCTCGTCTTGGATTCAGTGGAATGTATTTTCTGTCTTTGTTCTGTTGCTTGCTTCGAGATCCTGTTTCAAAGGCCGGGCATGTTTGGCACTCAATACGTTTCGTTTATTTATAGAAAAGATTGATTATTGATGAACTTCATACTTGACTGAATGTCTTAGTAAATGCTCTTGTGGAGAAATCCTAATACCCACTCAGGCACTACAATAAGGCAGAAATACTAATATTGCTTTACATGTGTTGATTGATTAACAGCTTTGTTCTCTGCTGCTCTTTCTTTATCTGAAAATTCCTTCAATATGAATGACCTATTACTGATACTGAATTACTGAGCCACACTTCATTACCTTCCCAAAGAAAGTTGAAGTTTGGGCAAGGACTGAAGAATGGCAGCAAAATGATTACAAGAATTGCCATTTATAGGGGCATTTTTGTGACTACTGATGTGTCCCTCTAATGGCTCAATAAATTGAAACCACATCCTTCTTGAAGTAATAAAAGGTTAGAAAAAGGCCGTGTTGTAGCTAGTTTGTATGTCTGTATTGAGTGATTCAATGTGTATAGAATATTACGTGGCAATTGCATGACCACTTTTGCACGAGTTTTAGGTGGCTTGCTTGTGCATCCACCTTTGCATGACAAATTGTGTGTGCTTACTGATAGGTCTCAAATATTCTCAATGGACCTCCGAGGCCTTTCAGAACAGTCTCATTTGGCTGGGTTTTGACTAGAACTCAATTTTATTTCATCTTATTTTCGGACCTAAAAATATATTTTGCTTACTTGTGCATTTTTATGTACCAACATTTAGCCACCTATATTTTTTGGGTTATGCAAAGAATGAACAAGCAAAATGATAAAACTAGTCTTGAATACATGACTAATTACACCAAAAGTTAGCTTGTTTCAAAACGAAATATGCATGTATGCTTTCATTCAGCTCTAAAAGATTTGCGTGGAATATAACAACAGCATAATTTCACAGAAAATGACCTAATACATTAGCATTTATGTACTTACATGATATGCCTCCAGAATTAGTTTGCATGCTAGCATGCAATATGTAATGACAAAAGACACTATGCTTGCTAGAGCAACCTGTATTGATAAAAATTTCATGCATATGTGTAGCATCCTATAGTAAGCATCGACTGACTTTCAATAATAGAATTTTGTGTCCAAGTGTGTGCATCCGAGAAAGCAAGTATAAGTTTTATATAGCTATAGCCTACAGTATATGTGTGAGCCTCTAAGGTATATTTTGCAGTAAGCATTGACACGATATGGATACATCAAATATTTTTAGTAGACCATGCATGAAAACATCTCTGTAAAATTCAAGAGTGTATAATTACAATCCCTCGTCCAAATTTATAACAAATCAATTATAAAAATATTCAGAGCAAAATTCAAGGAGTATACTCTGTCATGTTCTCTATTAGATCACATGTTAAAATAGTTAGCAAGATATGCATGTATATACGTATTTGCATAAATAAAATGTAATGCGACATTATGTACTGCATTTGAGTAGGCAAAGGAAGAACTTATCACTTGCAAGGTTGTTTTGTTTGCGGTTACCCTAACCAATTTGCTTGAATATCCTGCAAGAGCCTTTTTTATTGCTACTATGTGCCATGGTTGTGAACTAAAAGTTTCTTAAACACAAGATATATGCTAAAAGATTTTTCATAAGCAGTCTTTTAACACTATTTTCATCCACATCCGTTTAATAACCGGTCTTTAAAAACCAGTCTTTATTGCTCTAGCCGGATGTAAAGAGTGAGCAGTTATAATGTATTTGTTGTATTTAAATTAAGTTATGAAATTTGGTATAGGCCAAAGGAAAAATAAATGTAGAAATTTAATGTGTTTATTGGCATTCCATTGCTCGGCCAATCTCCTTAACATTGCATGATTGAATAAATTTTTAGTTTTTCGTTTTCTAAAAGTTGTAAAAGTGGTATCAGAGCCACAATTCTCAAAAGGAACTACCCCTGGTATTCAACAAAGAATATGCTATGTGGTTGTCGAAATACTTCGGATCCTCCACATCAGAAGATTGTTGGATATTGTTCCTGCTAGTTGTCTTTTCCAAACACAAACCTACCTAAGAATCATTCCCATGGTGTGGCGCCCTCTTTGAAAGGCCAGAGGTGCCATGTGTCAGGCATATCACCAAAAGAAAAACTCTTAGCCTAGTTTTGCCATGGAAAACCCAACTAGTTCCCGAACAAATCCCCAACCATCCTCTGAGCAATTGCCCGTAGTATCTAGCCATCCCAGAGATACCTCACCCTCTATAAATTTCCACTTTGAGACCAAAGAAGAAGATAGAGATAGAGCAGTCCAATCATTTAGACTTGACCCATTAGACCTATACAGGTACTACAATATAAACACCACCTTAAACTCCCTAAGAGCCATAATTCCGATCAGACAACCAAGGCTAAAATCTATCTACCGTTCCTCTGAAATAACTGTCCAACCAATAGCCTCCAATTCTAAAGAAACATATCTACCCATACTGTCAATGGCAGAAATAAACAGGTATAGAAGGGAAGGCTATAAGGGCTTACACCTTGGAGCAATACAGGTGGGCTTACAACCAATGTTCCTGGCAGGCAAAAATGTAACCTGCTTTGTTGCTGTGCTCGACACCAGATGGCAAACTTTTGAAAAGGCCCTAATCACTGCTGTGGAAGCAGGACTCAACCAAGGCCACATTGTTCTCCAAATAGAACCCAACTTTACACTTGATCTCAACAGGCCATCTCTTGCCGATGCTATCAAAATCCTTATCCAGCTCGAAGGATTAACCATGAAGCCGGATGAATCTGCACTAGCTATCCACCACTCCATGACTTATAAGGTGCTGACCCACATGTTCTCTATGCAAAGTTCTGGGAAACCAATAACCAGATTCATTGCAGGAGAAGGAAGGATCATTCAGCCTAAGGCTTACAGACAGAATCAACTTATTTTTCCACCCAGATGGATTAATGAGTATGAGCGAAACAATAGGCCTCAACAAATCCATGAAGTTCCTAAGGTGGACAAACTCCAAGATGGAAGGGTATCTGTCTCTTTTCCTATGGAAACAATACCTATATATCCTTGAGAAAGATTCCAAGTAGAAGGGAGGTGCCCCGATACTTGTACACATATGCCCAGAAGATCGAATTCTTGCAGGATCATGGGTCCAATATCCATGATCAACACTCCAGACCTAGACAATGAATTTGTCAGGAACATGTCAGGAGGACTTGCAGTCACCAGATGGATAGTTCAAAAAACGAGCCCAACGGAGTTCGGACCTATTGAGAAGGCAGTCAACTGGACAAACATGAATGCAGTCGAACAAAACCAAACGCTGGGAGAAATGCTGATTAACCAACAACAAATTCTTACTGAATTGAACACCATCAAGAAACAGCTAAATAAAGCAAGAAAGTCTCATAAGATGACGACAAAACAACTCTCAGCGCTCCATGAGAAGCCCAGGCCAATTAGCATGTTTTGTGCTACTCGTGCAGCATCCACAGAAGAGATGGAAAGGACCCTCGAATGCTTCACTAGAAAGAAGGTATCCAGGCACTGGAAAAGCAAACCCAGTAAACGATGGCATATTTGGGAGGAAAATGCATCTGGCAATTGCCAGAAAGCTTTCTTGAGAAGCTATGCACCACCACCACAGTATGCATGGCCAATCATGGCTTCTGGATGGGGAGACGATGAAGAAACGGACTCTTCCTCAGGATCAGAAACAGGAGACTCTGAGGCCATCCCAATCCCCATAAAGATGGAAAGACCAGTCAATCCATTTTACGTGGATATCAGAAGAAGGTTCACTGCCCCAACGACACCTGAATACGGTCAAACCTCTTATCCAAATAGGCAGGTACCCACACAGCAGCCATCGGGAGTCACATCGGCACCCCCTCGGCAGGCTCCAGAACCTACAGCCTCTGGAGTAGAATCAACAAACCCGATAGGAGGAGCAGGAGGCTTCGACCATACTATGGAGCACACTGAGGAGATACCCCAGGGAGAAGAATGAGAGACCCGAGTCCAGATCGGTCACTCTACCACAGGAAAGATGTTCTGGAATATTGACGGAATGAAGCCAAAAGAACTGGGCTAAAAGTTTTTCTTTTGGTGATAAGCCCTGACACATGGCACCTCTGGCCTTTCAAAGTGGGCGCCACACCATGGGAATGATTCTTAGGTAAGTTTGTGTTTGGAAAAGACAACTAGCAGGAACAATATCCAACAATCTTCTGATGTGGAGGATCCGAAGTATTTCGGCAACTACAGAGCATACTCTTTGTTGAATACCAGGGGTGGTTCCTTTTGGGAACTGTGGTTCTGATACCACTTTTATAACTTTTAGAAAACAGAGATATGATTTATCAAAGGAAGAGAGCATTACAAGAGTGGAAGTAAGCTTCAAGACTTAATGCCCTTCCTACAAACCTTGGGTTCCCTTTTATAGCTTTAAGGGATCCACTATTACAATACTATTTACATTATTGATCATTATCTCTAAGGAATCTACTTTACAGCTATTACTTTACTTTGTGTCACATCACACTCTTATCCTTATCTCTAAGGAATATTACTATACACATGTGACACATGCGTTACATAAATATCTACATATTATTATCACCATTGCTTCCACTGTGGGTTCTACTATGCTTCCGTAGGTTGTGACTTGGACTCTGGGAAGGTTGGTGAGATGGTGAGACTGTCTCCAAGTGGTTAGGTTCAGGCTGAGGCCAGTGGCGTAGGTCCATCCATTAGTCGATGTCGGCTCCCCAAGTATGTTTCTTGGACGCTTTTTGCTTCGATGTCATCATCATGTAGGTGGAGGCTCCTGATTTATTCTCTGTAATAGAGGTCTAGAGTAGTTTGTACGTTAGGAGAAAGTGGACTGTGAGTATTGTATATGGGAATAGTCTCATATACTTCTGCAAGAGCTTTCCTAGTTGTTAAGCATCCGGTCCACATAGAGTCAATGTCTTCCTCAGTGTGGTCATGGTCAATGACCTGGATAAGAGCTTGCTCTCTTCGTCCCCAGATATCTGTAAGCTTAATGATGATGATGGTGTTGTGAGTGATTTGTCGTCCATTCAGGAGCTTGAGCGTCAAGATATCTTCGTAGATGGGAGCCGCCATCATTTTTTCAAACCATCGTCCTTTTCCGTAGCGTCGGCTGATATGGATCAAGCGAGGTTCAAATAGTATTGCCACCAAATAGAGGTTAAGCCAGTACCAGAATATGTAGTAGGCCTGGGGGGTGATATCACAAATGACATAATGGCCCCAGTTGGTGTCTTCATCTACTACATAGAAGAATCTAGTAGATGAAGACACTAAATTCTATGGGCCCCCACCCCAAACATGGTAAATTTTAAATAATTTGTGGGGAATGGAGAAAAATAATTCTCAAACTCTTAATGAGGTGTGATTTGGTTTTGTACTCCCCACCCCACTCTTACCCCAATCCCCATTATATATAAGTATTTTTGTAATTTTTATTTAATAGTTTTTATTTTATTAATTTTAATGTTGGTTAATAAATTTTCTTTTTATTTTTACCTAATATAAATAGGATATAACTAAAAAAAAACCTATGATACAATTCTTATTCTACCCTAAAATATTGTTATGTTTTCTTTTTTCTCTTAAAGTATTGCTCTCTTCAAATATTTTTTAATTTTAATAATATTTCAAGATATTGTTTTTAACTTTTAGAGTTTTTTTAAATGCTTTATAATATGGTGATGATTTTATTTAAGTCTTTAATTTTTAATTTACTAAAATTTTGTATCTATACTTACTATAAAATAAGTAAATGGAAAATAGAATGTGAATGAAAAAATCATTCCGTACATGAGGATTTCTCATGCCCACCCCACTCAATTTATTGAGAATAAAAGGAAAAATAAAGACGAAAATTTTAATGAAGTGGAAAATAAAAATAAAATTTTTAATGATGTGAGAAATGAGATAGGCTTCCTCACCCTCACCCCCAGCTCCACCCCACTCCAACCCATTGTCATCCATAGTTATTAGATTTGTTTCGCGGTAAATTTAGAAGGACATTTATATACTAGTTGAAAGCTAACATGTGGCGTAAGAATAATAAAGAAGAAGCTGTTGGTGAAAAATATGACATTTCGATCTCGATTGTCCCACATGAGCCAATCAAGGAAAGGATAGCTTTAATAAAATTAACTCGTTTAAAAGGATAAATTTAGAATAAGATAAGAGATAATAAAAAAAAAATTATAAAGAATACTACTTTAATAGATGCTGTAAGATACAGCACTCTGACAAAATAACCGTAGGCCTTACTAAGACTCACTTTTTATTTTACTGTATAAAGGTGGCTGTAGCTTAGAGCATCTATAACGTAGCCATTCTGAAAAGTTATTGTCTTCTAGCCTAAGAAAAACAAATGAACAGGGAATCAAATATACAGAACAGAGGTACCAATCAACAAAGAACAGCTCAACTTCTCTATAAATAACTTTTCGGCAAAGCTGCCTGTCAACAAGCGTCATGTGAACAAGGATCAAAATGATAAAACACCACTTGTTGCTTGGAGAGCAAGCTCATTTGAGTAGAGAGGTGTCATATGGCAGAAAAGATAAAAGTGCTCCTAGGGCACCCAACCTACATATATTTACTAGAATTTTTTTTCCCATTTTTCTGGCTTTCTTCAGCTGTCATGAACTCTAGTGAGGGCTACTAACTGGTTAAAATCAAATATTAGCTAAAATTCAATATAAAATACCAACTAACCATAAATTGAAGTATTAGGTGTGGTTATTTGTGCTCTAATAATTACTTTTAAATAATTTATTATTTTATAAATTTATTTATTAAATTTAATAAAATTCAATTTTTATTTTACACATTCTTTAAAATATTTGAATATCCTTACTCAAACATATTAAGTTGATTATCTTTATTTATTCAAAACACCAATAAAACTATTCAAGATTGGAAGAAAATTCTTAAGAAAAATTTAGCATTTTATATTGAAGGTTTTATTGACAAATCCTAATATAATTTACTTTTAACCCCTGCCTCTCCTAAATTTAAATTGGAGTAATTTTAAAATAATAATAATAATAATAATAACAACTCAGAAAACCACCAATCAAATATCCTATGAATTTTGTTATGAATTAATTAATTAGTAATATTTTGATAATTTAGGGTCTCGTTCTACCAAAATTGGATAGCTTTTTCTAATGGGGAAGGTATTCGCATCGAACCCATTATCTCTAAACGTACCTGACCCAGCATTCGAGTCATGGCTACGCGACTCGGGCTACCTCGAAATCCTCGACACCGCCACCACCACGACGGCCACCACCGTCACAACAGCCTCCTCCAAAGAAACAGCTGCGGCGACGACCATAACTCACAGCCTTTTACATTATTTATACACCTTTATCTCTCTTCTCACCGTCAACCCTTTTGCTAAACTCACCACTGATGATTTCTCAGCCACGACCCCATCTTGGACCCGTGAGTTTATTGGGGCTCTTGGGTCTTACTCGTTTCCCTCTTCCCCACATACCCTTAAGTTGAGAGTGCATGAGAATGTTAAACGTTATGCCAGGAATTATGCTTCTTTGTTCATCCTCTTCTTTGCTTGCTCTCTGTAAGAATTTTGCTTCCTTTTGTGAGTTATTATTTTGAGTAAAAAAAATTAAATTTTTGAATGGTTTTGTATGTGGCTGTATGAATATTGAACGAGATTTTGGGATGTTTTTGGATGTGATTAGATTCTATGTGGCCTTGGTTGGATTTTTAATGATAATTTTGATTTGCTTACCTGTGTTTGTAAGGGTTTCAATCTGCTTAAATGAATAATTAAGTTACAGATTCGTTTTTTCTGGGTTCCAATTGATAAATAACAACACTATGCATTTGCAATTTTTCATTGTTTTGTTTTTTTTTTTTTGGGTTCCTGTGCTTTGAAACAACTATATGAATATTTAAATACAGTGAACTGGTATTTGTGCTGGTTTAGGGTATTAGTTCATAGAGCTTCACCTTTCCATCGTTTAGTTTTTAATTGATGGAGATATTTTTTTTAATCATAGTATTTTGTGTGTTATTTGTATTACAAGTTTTTTTCTGTGTATCATCTGTCTAGTGACACTGTCTCTGTCTCTGTCTTATAGATACCAGATGCCGCTTGCTCTTGTTGGGTTGATATCAAGTTTGGCACTTTGGGATTTTTTCAAGTTCTGTAGTGACAAATGGAAATGGGATCGGTATCCTGTGATTAGGCAGGTTCTGGTTCGTATTGCACAATGTGGTGAGTTCTCAAATATTTCTTCTTTGAATCAAAATGGCAGCTGATATTGAGATAACCTGCCATGGCCTTAACTTCATTACCGTATATGGCTGATGGGGAAAAAAATGTTTTGATGATTGTTTTTACATATTGGAAGAGTACTGTTAGTTCTACTCATAGACTTACTAGGACATTGCCAATTGTTACTTGTAGTTGACCACGGGAATGCAGTATGAACTACGCAGCTCTGTATTGATTAAGATATTTAAGATTTCTCCTAGGAAGTAAACATGCTCGAATTTGGTTCTGATGACTTTAAGAAGTAATATAAAAAGCAAGGGTCCGTATAACTAAGAAAAGTAGTGGCAAAACAGTTTTAAGTTACATTAATGGATTAAAAAAAATGTGATACTTTTGGGAGAATATGGAGTCAATGACCAATCAACACAGGGTTCAAGCATTGACTTCAGGAGGAGTTTCTAGCTAAAATAAGCATTGTGGTTTGATTTCTTTCTGCTCAAAGGTTCCCAACCATAGAATGAGCAAGAAAATTAACATGAAATAGTACTGTGCGAGAGATAGTGACTTATGATACATTTCTCGCTACCCCTAAATATGACTGTGTGCACTTTGCTTCTATACCTTTGTTCCTGTCTTCTCTGGATGAGTTTTGCTTTAAACTTTCCTCAACAAGTCTTTCCATGTTACTACAGTCTAGCTGTTGATAAATAATGAAATTCTTTCCTGGACTTCACATTAGTAATTACATCTCATCTTTGCAGCTACATTGGTTATTCTTATGCTTCTGAATGTTCAAATGGCTCTATTCTGTGCACTTGCTGTCAGTTATATAGGTAAATGTTCGAAACTCTTGTTCATCTTTTATGAATGTTGCTGATGCGTGAAGTGAGCTAACAAGTACTCCACTGCTTTGTAGTTATGATTTTGCATGCGGCATTTCGTAAGCTCTCTCCTTCAAAGCAACCTTCTCGGATCAGGTGAAAATTGATTATGTTGTAATTGCGAGTTTCTGTTTTGAGATTGATAGCAGTGGAGGGTTCAACTTATCGAAGCGTGAGCTGGCATGTCAATGACAAATTGAAACATTATCAATTAATCATTGTGCTAGAAAAATTTTGTAGGTATCTTTGCAAATCAAGCAACAATCATTTACAATATGTTTATGAATATTATAGGTACACAATAAGATCTTTTAGTTTTAGTTCAATTGTCCAAATTTTCAGTTAATTTGTTGCCTGCTACGCATAAATCTCAGAGAGTTTTTCAGATCTACTTCAGATCTAAAATCTCAAATGCCAAGGGACAAACGAGAACTGTAAGAAAATGCATTATGAGAACGCACAAATCATTGACAAAATTACTGGTGAAAGATAAATTTCTGAACTGATAAAAATCAATGTTAGCGAGATTACATTGCTACTGATAGCAAAGCCTAATTATACACCAATGCCGCTGCAACTGCAAAACAAAAATTTGATATAGAGAAATAATAATGGTGGATAATAAATACACAATTTCTTACAATGTTATGTACATCCAATCAGATTAAATGCATAAACGGAAACACACTACAAAACCAATATGTAACCACTGTTCGAACCACTTCTAAGTTGGGTTGAGATCCCGCGAAGCTTGCCCTTGCCATCTGCAGTACAAAGTGGCCAAATCAATAATTATAATTCCTGCTGCAAGTTATGTGATATATGCATGACAGGGAAGAAAAGAAAAAAAAAAGTGTCAATTATTGAAGCAAACAAGTGGTACCCCTTTCATTGAAGCATGCAATCATCTAAAGGAACAAATCACTGAACGAACCTTGAGAGTAGAAACCTCGCAAGCGGGCTTAAATTGGCATTTGAATTAACATCCTTGTTCGGTTGCTTTTTCTTATTATCCTCTGCATTTACATTTTGTGCTGCTTCAGCTGTCTTTACCTTGGTGAATATTCGAGATGACAACTCCTGGAGATCTTTCACAGATGATTCCTTTGAACTGCATAGATTTAAATCCAACTTGAGTTTTATTATAAACCATACTTCAGCTACTTTTTCAGGACAGGAGATATAGAAGAACTCCAATATTTCACTATAATTTACATTTATAATCTGATTTATTTATTGGTTTTCTAAGATGGAAGGAAAGAGTAAGGGGTTAGGAGAATGAAGTTTTGAACCTTGCTAATTGCTGAAGCAATCTTCTCACAAAAACTTCACAAGAACCTGCCTTTATGCGTTCCATATTTACGAGTGAACTTACAACTTGACGCACAACTGGTCCTTCCGAATCATCAGCAACTGCCTACACATCACGCTCACAAATTATTAGTGGCAAAAATAGCAAGCTGAAATTTAATGTTGTTTAAAGGTCAGTTGGCAAACTCAACTTGAAAGTGTATACAAAAGATTATGCTACTTGTCCAACATTATCATAGAAATCAACCCTTTTCCATCCACATCCTATTTTGAAGAGAATCTAGACAACATCTGGATTCTTAGTGATGCAAGAATCATAATTTCCACACTTTACTGAATTATTGCAGGGTGATACTGTCAAACTGATTAAAAATGTATATAAGCCGAGTGCTCACCTCTTTTATGGAAGGGATAAGCAAAACTGATAGTGCTCCAGATGAGGAAGCTATTTTTGCACTTTCTTCTTCATCACTTCCTTGGCGTGATCTTGAGAATCCTCTTTGCGCATCCAAGTAATCATGAGAATCTCTGAGGTAAAATGTTCCCTTTTACAAATTGTAATGAACAAATATATCCCTCTACTACAACAGAAACTAGCAATATAACCATTAGATGTACCTGGAAGAATCCAAACTGCTTGTTATTTGTTCTCTCCTTCTATATTCTGGCCCATCATTGTTCATCTTGCCAAGCGCTAAGCGTTCTCTAGCATTACCTTTCCTCAATCCACTTTGAATTGCAGCTTTTGCCTGAAAGATGTTTTCAACAAT
Source organism: Murraya paniculata (assembly GCA_030449075.1). Lineage (NCBI taxonomy): Eukaryota > Viridiplantae > Streptophyta > Magnoliopsida > Sapindales > Rutaceae > Murraya > Murraya paniculata. The sequence goes on from JAEVFN010000065.1 coordinate 743,398, forward strand.
AGATGCTTAACACTAGGCAAGACAGTTCTCGAAAAGTAAATCCAGCCGCAAAAACATGATATGAGAGGAAATTTTTGGAAGAGCTCCAGAGGTAAAAAGCCCCAAAAATAGGTGAGCGTTCTAAGATTGACAGAATTAAAATTGGAAAATGATAAATTTAGGTATTCCTCAAAAGAATAAACAAATAAAATTGTAACTACATTAAAAAATCACAGGATAATAAGAATGGAATAAGTTGATACACAAGTAGACATATATGATTTTGATTAAAGCTAATTTGGGAGAAGTGGTAACAGAGGAAAAACAACCTCTGCAAGGTTTACTGCACTATCTTCAAGTGAGGCACTAGAACTTCTCTCCTGAATTCCTAGTCTCGATCTTGGTGTGCGAGCAGAGTCAGAATCATCATGTTGACCACGGTAAACAACTGTTCCACTAGTAGACGCATCTTCAGCAGAAGTATATGTGCTGCTAGACTACACAGTATGTAGGATGGTAATCAAATAATGGCTAAGACAGAAAAAAGGAATAAACTAAAACTTAACTATCTAACATTTTCATAGTTATTGGACAGGACTTATACCAGGGTACTTCGATCACGGAACAAACCAGATGATCGAGATCCTCTAGGACTTCGTATCACAACAGTTCCTGACGCACTTGCAGATGTATCATCCTGGAAAAATGGAGCAGTTCAAACACATTTCAAGGATAGGACAGAGATCCAACAGATTATTTTATTATCAGAATAATTAACTGAAATCTGATAAGACAGCTATGGTTAATTCAGTTTCCATTACTGTGTTGGACCAGATGTACTAAATGCTTGGTTTTATGTGCATCAGCAGCATATAAAAACAAACGAATCAATCGCATTTTTACTCGTCACAAAATTGTATCATTGATGGTCCAATTGATGGCAGCTCTATCAGAAAATTTCTGAAATTGGCCAGCATTGGGTCCCGATCATCCCATTATTAAAATTTGACCAATAAAATTAACCAAGGTTCAGAAACCAAAGTTATCCATATTGCAAGAAAGATGATTTTTTGCATGGAAGGATATCTTGTATGCTTAACACATCAGATTCCCCTTGAGAGGTGTTATACCAGACATGCACTCAGTTGGACAGTAACCATGAATCTAGTGCTAACTCTCACATCTCATAGAATTAACTGTTCAACTCCCAATTTCACAGATGGAGTAACTAACATCCAATATTGGTGTCAGAAGAACTAATAAGCTAAACTCATAGACCACCAAAATGCTGTTGCAGGCTGCATCACAAAAAGAAACTTACATCTTCATAGTAATTATCCTGCCGGTCATCAAAATATGAATCTCTAGCATATCTTGTAGGAGAGGCATCTGGGGACTCATGAAGTGTACTTCCAGAGGCAGAGAAACCATGATTACTTCTCTCAGCACTTCTTTTTGGGGTAGACTGATTATATGAAAACTCTGGTTTCTTTTCTCTGACCTGAGGTGGTTTTACAGCAGTCCTAATAGTTCCTGTACCATGTGACCCACTAATACTGAAGTCCCATCCAGCATTCCTCACAGTTTGCCCCTGACTACTGCAAATAAAAGAAGTCAGTCAACTTATATCACAATAAACAAAGCGACAGTGATCAAGCAAGTTCAACTTACCTAACTTGAACAGTTTCTTCACTTCTCTTATCTTTTACCACCTTCACAGTGCCAGATCCCTCTCCTACAGCTCTGACACCATTTATAGGGGTATCTGGTTCTTCCTGTATAGGGTACTTAGGGCGCTCTCTATCAAGATAACAGAAGACATACATTAACACAATGCTCAACAATGCAACAGAAAATATCATAATTAAGTATTTTCCCTCACTTGAAACGATGTACCAAAGAAATAAGCTTATACCAACATATCACACCTTATTCTTTCCAGAAGCCTTGGACTCTTCCTGGCATTCCTAATAAAACGGTGCCTGAGAAGTTCCTTAGCACTTGGCCTCTGAAATTAGAACATGGAATAGTTAAAAGAAGAAGAAATAACTTAAAAAATCCAAAAAGAGTTAAAGCTCTAAAAGGAGAATAATATCACCATTGCTCTAATTTGAAGAAGAAAGTTGAAAACATGCAAAACATAGAAAAGCAGAGAAATATTTTATAAATGAAGTTTACATTTCCATCAATACATTACAAGAATTACGCTTAACCAGTGGCATGATTACACGCAAGTGGATTCTATAGATATTCCCAATCATTCCAATTACGGAGCCAAGAATTATGGATGTTCTTATTTAATCTGAAACAGAAAAAACCGATACAATTCAAGCTGATATATTCCATTCACAGAATGTAAAATTTCATGCCCAATCAAAAATAATTGTATCTTCAACCAAGAATATTAACAGACAAACCATGTATACAACAATAGCAACGTATATGAAGGGTATAACAAGCTTGCCTCAGCAGGTACTTTCTTCAAACACAATGAAACAAATTCTTTCATAGGGCGAGAAAAATGTTCATCCAACTGCACAACAGAAATAAACAGTAAAACAATGATATTTTAAATTTAAAATTGCTGCAATTCAGTTTGACGAATAACTTATCAAGCATCTAATCAGTGTGACGTCAAACAATAATAAGAGAACCTGTGGCGGATTTTCTCGAGGTATGATAAAAAGAACTCTCATTGGGTGAAGATCTGCAAGTGGTGGTTCTCCTTTCGCCATCTCAATAACAGTTATTCCAAGAGACCAAATGTCCGCCTGCATTAAGCAAGGGATTTAGTGCAGCAATGTTCGTAACTTAAATTGCTGAAAGAATGAGAGACTAGAGTGAGAAAGGGGTGCAAAAAGAGGGGTAAGAGGTTATGCCATTGCAGCAAGACAACAATAACTACTTTTAATAATTAAAAAAATACAAAATACCAAAAAAAAAAAATTGTACCTTCTCATTATACCCTTCTGAATTTTGAATCACCTCTGGCGCCATCCAGAATGGGGTACCTACAAATGTCTGGTACCATCAAACAAATTAGTCTATTGCTGACAAAATTTCTAAATTACTCCATAAGTTGTATTGCTCACACCTCACAACAAAGAAAAAATATGGGACATAAATTGAGCATACAAAAATGCCTATATGAATACCAATAATACGTGCATAACCCATGGCTGTTTGGTGCTAAAACTTAAAGGCTAAATCACTTTTACTTGAAAACAGCTTGCAATGCTTTACAGTGAACTATCTGTTATTAAGACCAATGTTTGATTATATGCAACAAAAAAGGCAATAATTTATAACTAACAGTTGTTCTTCTAGAAAGCCTTTTCAAATTATAAATTATCTAGCAATAAAATTAGGAAAAGATGGTAGAAAGAAATAAAAAGAAAGCAATCTGCAATTCACTCTCCCAGACATTAATACACTCCTACGTAAAGTATATATACAATGGTCACAGCTTCCACTGATCACCTTTTACCCAGATAAACATGAGGAGGGCGAAAAAAGGATGGAGGGAAAGAAAACTATAGCCCACTGAGCATAGGACTAGAAGTGAGATCATAAATAGGGGCTAACCTCTACATTTCTATTAGACAATAAATAGCAAACCAAAAGCCCAAGCTACAATAGCTATTAGACAGAAGCAACCTTGACATAGCAAATATAATACCTTTCTCCTTGATATTGTCCTTGTTAACTGTGCAGAAACACCAAAGTCTGCAACCTGTTACAAAGTCACAAATGTAACTTTGACAAACAGAAGCAAATGCAAGAAAACTGACTCATATTTGTTTCTAGATAGTAAATCCACACAAACAATTCAAGACAAAATGAAACTGTTCAAGAAGAAATGATGTACCTTAACGTCACCATTCTCCGTCAGTAAAATGTTTGCCGCTGCCAAAATAATATCATAGAAGTTATCATTGGCCCAAACTAATTAGAAATAAGTGACAATGAAACAAGGTTAGATCTCATGCAATGGACTAGGGATTGAATTGCCCTTGACCACTTCGAAGAAGAATTGTGTACATGTTGTGTATAGGAAAGGATGGACTGGGTGTGTGATAAGTTATTAAAAGAAAAGAAAATGAATTCTACAATTAACAAAATTAAGAGATCTCCTGCTATCACTGTTATAATGACACTAAATGTTAGATGTGAGAAAACCTTTTATATCTCTGTGAATTTTTCCTTCATTGTGTAGATATTCTATTGCATGCAGCAAATCACGTAAAATGCAAGCAATGGACATTTCATCCAGCGGAGGACCTGATTGTATCTGGAACAATAAAATCAACATTAGCTGTCCACAAGAGAAACTACTTTTCACATAAACATAATATTATGCTTCACTATAAACTTATAATGAAAATACACACATCAATTTTCTTGCACAAAACAAGCAATTGCAAGTCAACGAGAAAAGTAACCTACTAGGTCAGCAACAGACCCCCCAGCCATATATTCCATTATTATCCATAGTTTAGTCTGGTGGAGATAAGAGCCATAGTACTCGGTGATATATGGAGATCGACATTGTGATAAAACAGAAATTTCCTACCACAACAATGAGATAGATTAGCAACAAAAATAATTAGTCAACTCATAGTCAGCACACAAATATAATTTTAAAAAGAAATTAATACCTTCTGGATGTCCTCAATTTCATCTTCTCTGCAGAAGACAAAATAAGAACAAGCTTTAGAGCATTAATTGCATAAAAAAGAAAATTGATTTCGCACAATCCTTCAGTTACAAGAACTATCCTTTAGGATGATCATCTTTGGGGTTCAAATTAAACTGATTGAAAAATAACGATAATCCATAATCATCATCTCAACTATGCTTTGAATATTTTTCTCTTTTTTCTTTTTATACATAGAAAGAAATTCAGACAATCTACGAGTATTGCTCACCAACAGCAAGACTCTAATTCCAAAAGTGAAAATACAGACAAATAATAATATTAACAACAGAAAACACTTACGATTCTTCCAAATCAATAACTTTGATGGCAACATCTTTGTTAAGTTCCTTATCAAACCTGCAAATTGGGAAGGCATCAGGGACTAGTCCACCAACTCCATGCAGAAATATCCTCAAGTTATAATGACAAACTCCATTAAATAGGAAAAAGAAATGATAAGAGATTTAAGTTTACATGCCATACATTCTGACAACAGTAGGGATGGCCCACAACTAAGCATTTATAAATTCGACTTTAAATGACAAATACAAAATCCATGCATCTTAAACACAGCCATGAGTTCCATTATCCAATAGCAGCATCAATAATAAACTTAAATTATCTCCCTCAATCATAAAAACAGCATAATTTACATTCAAGGTATCTGCACATAAATAATTAGTGAAATGGCGTGTGTATCTAAGATACTAATCATACTTCTAAAGTGTCTCTACAAATCAAGCGCTCGACATGAAACCTGACATGGGCTTCGCCTAAAAAGATTAATCAGCAACAGCCATCTATGAATACAAAACAAGTGGTTTCATAGTAACTGAAGTTACTGAAATGCCTGCAGTCAATCGATCCCTAAAGTACAGTAGCCAATCCTATATTCCAAGACATCAAATACCCCATAATTTAAAGTTATCCATGTATTGAAGTTCAATAATACTGTCGGCAAAAAGATTTTGTTTATGCTAAAAACTAAGCAAATATGGAATTGCATACAATATTTTCAAAATCTACAATGCTTATATACCAGGTGGTTCAAGAATCTAAAACAAAGCAACCATGCAAGAAGCGGCTGTTAACCATTTGAAGATTTGTCAAAATTCAAGAATGTCTTTCATTAAACTATAACATAAACCAAAAGCACCATTAACAAGGTAAACAAGACTACATTGCGATGAATCAAAATGCAAACCAGTCAAAGTACACACACTTACGCTTTATAGACGTCCCCAAAAGAACCTCTCCCAATCAACTCCAACGAACTAAATCTAGACCCAGCAGCCTCTTGTAAACCAGCCAAATCAGCCATTAGTTCAAACACTTGATAGACAAATCAAACCGAACAGAAACCCACCCACTTTTCAATCCAAATTACTCCACATTCTTCAATACCCACTTCAAATCTCCAAAATGGGTATCTATAAATCCCTATATCAGCCTCAAAAACCCATCCTGTCACAAAATTCACAATACACTCACTACATCAAAAAGGAAAAACATAAACACAATTCAACAAAATAAACAAAACGCGAATCAGAAACGATTCAGAGGATCTAAATAGAGGTGGAAAAACCTAAAATAAATCTCACATTGCGCATAGATATTTTACACTCAAAGCAAAAGCACGTAAGATATTAAAATTGGACTTGTTTTCTTTCATTTTTAAATATTTTGGTTAGGTGAAGAGTTGGGATTTGCTAAAGTGACAACCCAACAGAATTTTCAATTCAATTTAAGCAGTAATGATAGCGAAAGCGTAACACACACGTGGGCTTCAAACATCAAATGATAGATTTGTGTGTGTCTGTGGAATGTTTTCGTTTTACCTGTTTTGTTTTTTAGTTCGATGATGACGATGGCGATGACGACGATGGTGATGATGGATTGGATCTTTCTGCTTTTACAGTTTCTTCCTCGTGTTATGTCTCTGAGATTGCAGAGACGCTTTGAGAGCTCCAACGGGGTCGATAGAGAAAATACTTGTTAGTTTTCTTTTCTTTTCTTTTTTTTTTTATATTCTTCTTTCCAATTATTGATTATTAGAAAAATTTTTAAGTTTGGTTTCTGGTTCAATCCGCACCGTTTCGGTAAGGTTGTGCATAATTTGTACTTTTAAATTTACTATTTTGTCAAATTTATCGATTCCATTAAAAAAGTTACTTTGTCAGAAAATTATTAGAGTTTTACATGAATTTTATATATGTATGTATGTACGCACGCATGCTTTTACATATAAAATTTTAAAAAATCTTTGAAAAAATGTGATATTTAAATAATTATTTTTTAAAAAATGGTAGAATTATTTAGGATGTCCATTGAGTAAATTAGTCTCCTAAAAGGGTCAATTAATTACAAGAAATTTAAAAGAAAATAGATTTTTATAAGGATGGGGCTATTTGAACTAGGGGTAGGCATGGGGTTGGTTTGGGTTGGGTTTTAAGTCAACCCAAATCAAACCATAAAAGTTTGAGTCTAACTCAAACCAACCCAAATATTTTCAACTTAGTCCAAATCAATTAATTTGGATTTGATTTGAATTTTAGTATCAAAATATTTTTTATTTTAATAAATTTAATTATATTAAAATTATAATAATTGATAATTGTTATTAATTATTAAATTGATACTAAAATATGAAAAAAAAATATAGTGGATAAAAATTATAAATAATAAATTTTTGAGCCATGGTTTTAGAAAGGAGAAGTTGTAGGTTGAAAGGTAGCTATTTTGAATTCAGATTGGCAAATGGTCCATTTATTTAATTCAGATTTTTTTTTTACATGTTGCTTTCCTTTTCTAATTGTTGACAATTTATTATGCCTGAACAATTTAATAGTGGGCTTTCACTTATTTGTTTTCATTTATTTCATTTGACAAGTTTGAGTGTTAGAGTTTTGTCCACGGCCCATAAGTAAACCATACCCAACTCATAATGAAATAATTTTTTATATAAAATTTAGATCTAACTCATTTTTCATGATTTACCCAACTTAAACTATTTAATTTAATTTGAGTTTGGGTAAATTCATGGGTTGTGGTTTTACGCCCACCCCTAATTTAAACCCATCAAAGCCCTCTCTATACCCATTTTAAAAAATAAATTTATTATTAAGAATTAAAAAATTTCAAAATTACTCTTCACTAATCACTTTCTCTCTCTATTTTATAATTGCATATTCTCTCTCTACTCTCACATTTTGCAAACCTAAACATTCAATTTCACTCTCTTTTGAATTCATTTTTTTAGCCTTTCTTAATATATCATGATCTAGATTTCATGCTTTTAATATATAAGAATATTTTTCTTGATTTTTGTTAGCTTTTGTGTTTGGTAAAATTTAATTTCTTGATATTCATTAACTTTCATATCTGATAAAAATTCATTAATATTCATTTTTATACAGTGGGTTTTGTTCCTCTTGGTTAGTGATACTAATTATTTACAACTAAAAGAATATATCTAAATAAATTATGAGAATTTGTGAAATTAGGAAGAGAAAGAGAATAAATAGTTAATAAAATAATTTTTTTCAAAAATTATTAGATAATAAAATTCTTAATCAAAAAGAGGGTGTAGAGAAAAAATTAGTGGTTTCAAATAGCTAATAAAATTCTTAATCAAAAAGAGGATGTAGAGAAAAAATTAGTAGTTTCAAATAGCCCCAGTCTTTTTGTAATTATAAACATGAGTTGGTGAAATTATTAACTTGGTTATACAGCTCAATAACGTATATATACCTTGCTTATTTGGAAAATACCAGATGCGTTTGCTGTCATTTTCAAAATGTTGTATTCGAAAACAATTGAGGAAAAAAAAAATTGCTTTTTGAAATAATATTTTTTTCACAAAATGAAAATTCCATTGATGTCATTTTCTAAAATAATTTTTTAAAGTTAAAAACAAAAGGCTGTGTTCATTGTTTTTGCTTTTTTTTTTTAAATGAATATGTGGGACTCGATTGAAATTTTAAAAAAATAAAAAGAAATTTCTAAACTGAGTGTGAGTGAGACAATTTTGATATTGACCACATTGAATTTAATTTTGTCGGACAATTTTGACAAAATATGATACAAGAGTACAAATTAATTATGTATTTCAGCATTGTTAGCAAGTGATTGACAAAATTAATAAATATTTATATTTACTTTTGGATTTTAATCTAATTCAAATGAATTATCCCAACATAACATGATCTCCAAGGCATTGATCTTTTAAACTTAATATATGAGAAATAAATATGTGTGTCAAAATTATTTATAACTACTTAACTAGTTAGTCAATCATATACTATCACAATCGAATCAATCAACTCAGGTTGACTTTAGAGTATTTGAGTCTTAGGTGATTTTTTTTTGGGGCTTTTTTTTTATTTTGTAATTTCGATATTCAAAGAAATATAAAAAGAATAAAAAATTTATTTTATTTTTAATTCTTAAATTTTACCAGTAATAAAAGAGATCTTAAAAATTTCAAAAATAAATCATAAAAAAATAGTTAAGAAGATATCATTTTTTACTTTCATTAGAATTATTCCAAAAATAAGCAAATAAATAAATAAGAACAAAATTATTTTCAAATAAAAATTTTAGAATTGTTGCACATAGAAAGTTGAAATGATGAATTAATTAATAAATATGGACTTTGGATTTTAAGAAACTAATTTTTATTTTTTAAAAAAAATAATGAATGTAATAATTTTTTTCTTTTGTAAACAAAGGGGCAAGAAATTTTTTTATACACTGAGTTTTTAGATTATAAAGTTTTAATAGAAATTAGAAGGAATACTAAAAGTGAAAGATTTCAAAGTTAAATAATCAATTTTTTGAAGAAACTAAAAAGGTAAAGAATTTAATTTTTCTCTTTGGAAAAACTAATAATGAATGAAAAAATGGTTAAACAATATTATTAATTATATCTCTTTTACATTAAGGTTACCAAATATTGATTTTTTAAAAGAAAAATTCTGAATTGTAGTATAGTTGTTAATTATAAATATGTCTAATTTGCTTTTCTACAATATATAATTTTTAAAAAGATCTTTATTAATTAGAGAATTATTAAGAAAATAATTAAAAATGAGGTCCTCAAAAAAATATGGAGTCTTAGGCCATCGCCTTATTTACTTATACTTAAATCCACCCCTGAATCCACTTCATATCATATATTTAAGATGAAGACGTTGCAACCATGAGAAATTTGAAAATGAAAAATTTTGAAGATATGAAATATTTAATAGCCCTTTTTTGTACCATTGTCCATTGCACAAAATAAAATGTGAAAGGGAAATATTTATTCCCCTATATCCATCATGAAGCGTTGGAAAAAAAAAATAAAGGAGTGCAATAAACACATTCTCGCTGATTGAAACCCGAAGCCCCCATCAGCCCAACCATATCAATCTACAGTCAATTATAATTGAAAATAACTCATCAACCCACTTGAAATATGTCATATTCATCAATTAATAACTATGGACTTTGCCATATGCTAAATTGTCAATATGTTATTTATTGTAGATTCAACTAGGATCATTTAAGACAATAGAATAGATTGTTTTTTCATGATGTATTAACTATAAAATTTGTTTGGTATTGAAATTGGACAGTTGTAATTTAAAAGTTACAGTACTATAGTGTTTGGTAAATACTACATGTTGTAATTTAGAAGCTAAATTAATTTAATCCACCACTTTATGATAAAAAATTTATATACAATATCTTTGCCTTTTTTTCGTAAAAATTATATTTACTACATACTATTAACTTTTATTTTATAATTATAACTTTTTTTCATAGTAGATAACGCCAATACCAAATATAGCCTTAATTTTCTCATGATAATTTTTATGACATATTAACCTACCCAATCGATAGGATTGCATCAAATGTGGTCTTATTAAATTGAATTTCAATCAATAATTAAATCAAACTAGATGCAAAATTAGAAAATCTTATTTATATAATTGGATTGGATTTGACAAACTCTATTATAGTTAGTTTATTAAATGGGAATTGGAACGGGTGGGAATTAGAATGAGCTACAATCAGAATAAAAAATGAAAACCATAATAAATTATTTACTTTATCTGTAGGAATCAAAATTGGAATTGTATTACCATTGATGTATTTACCTTGTCTTGGAATTTGAATTAGAATAAGTTAGATTTTGACAAATTACTAAAAAAAATCTTTAACTAACTATTCTCATAATTATCAAAAGTTATTATTATTATTAATTATTGTTAATAATAATAAGAGTGATGATACAACCACAAACTCTTGTACAAACTAAATTTGTACAAACTGATTTGTCATTAATTCATTGGTTGAAAGAAAGTATAAAATAATGAAAACAAATCATGTGGACCAAGTATATTTAATTCAACCAATTAAATCATACCACATTAGTTTGTAAAAAATAAATTTGTACAAGAGTTTGTGGCGATATTATTACTCTAAAATAATTATTATTATATACATTAATATTAGTTAACTATAATAATTTTCTATCATTAATATACCAATATTAACATTAATAATAATAATCATCATCATCATCATCACCACCACCACCACCACCACCATCGTCATTGGCGGCATCATCATCATTAGATCAAGATGCAACAGCTGCTGCTGCTAGTAGTTCGACTTCCACGATGCGATGGCCATTGCTCGTGACTGTTGCTGCCTATGACATGACGACTGATAATCAGCTGTTGCTCTACAAGCGGCGACGGCTGGTGACAAGGGAGCTATTGCCAGTGACGACTTAGATATATATAGTAGTTTTCCAGTCAGAGATAAGCTAAAAGATAAAAAAAAGTGCATTGGAGTCTACGTTTTTTTTTTTTTTTATCTTTTACTTTATCCCTGACTTTAATAAAGTCAGGGATCCCTAATTGAAAAACTACTATATATATATATATATATATATATATATATATATATATATATATATATATATATATATATATATATATATATATATATATATATATATATATATATATAGTTTAAATAAGGCATTTTCAGGATATCATAGATTTAATCGGGGCAAAACCATTAGTCTTAGAAATAGGAGATGATTCCCAAATCTTTCTTGAGAATAAGTCTTCCATTCCCCATTTTCAATTTGAGGTGGGGTCCATAATTCTGATTTCGATTTCCATTCTTATTTTGCGAAGTAAACGCTGTCAATTATTTTATTATAGATTTCAATTCTCCAATACAAAAGAGTTAACACACCATTAGATGTGAAGCAATGAAAACTGCTAAGACTTATAATGACCTAATTGTTTAAATTGAAAGCAAAATGTTAATAATGTATTTATTATTTTTTGTTAATATCATTATTGGTTGCCGTTATTACATGAAATAGACCTCATAGGCTATGATGCTGAGCTTTGTTTAGAGTAGTGCTTTTAACAACCCTTAAGTATCTTGATGAAAACATCTTTTCCGCTGAAATTACATTTAAGGACAAATTATGTCTAATTGTACTGTCGTTTCTTTTCAATTCAAATTCTAAGTGAGAAAGGTTGAATTTGCCAATAATTAATTTAAATAAACATAATTTATATTTTAGTTTAAAAATTATAATTTAAAAGCCTTATTGGAATAATTTAATTTGCAAGGAGGAAGGAATCCATAGTTGATGACTCTAGAGTTTTTAGACAATAAAATTATATAATACTTGTTTTGCTTGAAGAATTTGAACAGAGAGGAAAAAAAAAAAGACAACAGAGAAAGTTCTAACTAGACTAAATTTATTCTTAAACGAAATTTTAGTAGAAGAGGGGTTTTATCAAGATCTTGAAGGGATGTTAAAACAACCACTCTTTGGTCTAACTTAATCAATTTAGCCCAATCACTCGTTGGGCTGCAATAATGTATAAATTCAATTGCCCATTTGCAACCCCATTTCATTTTTGACATTTTGTTTTAATTAATTGTTTTAAAAGATGATTAACTGTTACACAGTTTTATTGTTTTTTTCTTTTTCCAATAAACGAATTAAAATTTTGAAAAAAAAATGTGTTTTCGAATAAACACTTTGTTTGAATTGTCGAATGTATTGATCGGTAATAGTTGGTAGAACTTAAAGCTTCCGCTTCTTGTCCACAAGCTTTCTTTTGCTTGAATAAATGGCCAAAACTGAACACAGATTGGGCCGGAAAATGGGCTGGGCCTGAGTAAATTCTCTTGTACACTTTTGAGGTTCACCTGACTGTTAACAAAAATTCAAAACTCGCCTTTTTAAAATTGCATTGGGTAAATTTTAGATTACCTGCTTCTGAATTGACTCTGTTCAAATGCACTCGCTCATTTTTTTGGATAGTTGATGATTTTTTTCTTTTTTTCTTTTTTTGTCTTCTTAACGAAAATAAAAGTAAATTAAAATTTTTAAAAGTAAGAGAGTGTTTTCAAAATAATCAAATCATGAAAAAATAATACGAAATTAACTCATGTATTCGTCAACCACTTATCTAAACGAAGACATTATGTTTAGTTAAAGGTTCACTAAAAGTTAGATAATCAGGTGATAATATTCTAATAAAAAGCTGATAATGACCATTATACTCCTATGCCATTGGCAAAAGTTAACATTGCTTAATTTTTGCTAATAATTTCCCCTTTTTTTTTTCTTAAAGGGGCGATGATGGAGTTGCATGCGAAAAGAGAAATGAATCATGAGGGGGGCACCAAAATAGAGGATAAAAATGGGAATCCATATCCCAAAGCCTTAAACGACATTTTGTCTGGACACGCGTAACATTCTCAACTCCCGCGTCAAAAAGAACAAAGCACGCCATGCACCGCACGTGATCTCCAATTTTTCTTTTTTAATAATCTTTGGCGATGATTTTTATGACCGTTATTTTTATTATTATTGGAAGATTAAGTTACTCTCATCGTCTTAAAAGTTAAAACCTTCATAAAATTTTAATAAAGTTGAAGTGGACTCGTATATAAAAAGATGTTTTCTCATTATCAAACTAATTAGTCATTACAAGAATTTAATGTTGGCCTTTCAGAAAATTGTGATTAATAATTATTAAATAAAATATATACGTATTTATATTTTAACTTTACATTATTATGAATACAGGCATGATTTTTTGTTAATTCTTATTGATTTTTTTTTCACTATTTGATGATGTTCGAGTCGTAGGCTATGATCGATACCCTTCGGAGACGATAATTAGAGCCTATAAAGTGGCCCAACACAATTTCATCTACGTAAGAATATTTAGCTAATACAATCCAATGGTGAATTGATGGGTTGATTTGATGATGATGGACTTGTCCAATTTCACAGCCCTACGGTGTTTGACAAATTTTTGTTTCTTCTGTGAAGCATGAAAATTGGTGATCTCTATGCTCAGTAGGTGGACGGTCTTCGTCTTCATTTCATTTTTCGCACTAATCACTCGTTTCCTAAATAACAACGCAGAGTTCGGTGGTCTTTTACAATAATACTCCAGCATAATTATTGCTTAAATGCAACTTTTACAATGATTCTTTTCGAAATCTGTTATTGATCCCTGTTAATAGGTTTAAATTGTGAGAAATGCAGTAATATCAACTATAGCATCATTTTCTTCTAATTGTTATAATCGACTCTCATAATGATTTCGGTGAATTTTGCATAATTATTCAAGTAATATTCAAACATTAGGTTACAGCTACGGTATTTGTGAAATTCTATAGTTTGGATATTAGTTAGATGATTAAATTTTATTGATTTTTTTTTTACAATTTAACGATATTACTTAAGATATTGTAATCAGACTTTACTATATAAGAATAACGATTAAATAGACTATATTAATAATTTTAAATAAAGAATACTAAATTAATTCCTAATTTCGACACTGTCCACGGTGCCTTAAAAAATGGTGTAACGTGTATTCCTCATCCTAGGAAAGGAAAATCAACACGATAACATACAAAAATTAGGTAAAATTATTCAAAAGCATGTTAAGATTGATGCAAAAGCAGTGCTTTTAAACACAATCGTCAAAGCAGAAGAAAAAGAATTTTAGGAATCATTCAGTGTATTGATGATGATTTGTCTTAGCTTTGGTCAAGTTAGGGGAGGCAAAAGGAAAAAAAAAATGAAAGAATTAATATTAATTAAATTAATTAATTAAAAAGAGTTAGGTTAAGAGATTTTCAGTGGAAAAATGGGAAATGGGACCCACCAAAGATACGGTCGTGGGGGTTCGGAGCGACCGAGCGAGGCCTGGGGCGGTCAATGCGGAGCCAAAAGGATTTTTGATTGACGCAAACCATTTTGTTCGTTTCATCGAACGAAGAAACCCTCTCCAGTACGCGTGACAACACGCGCGCGACTGTGGGGCTCTGTTTGAGACTTTGTGATGGGAAGAGGTTTTCGATGGGACGGGTGGAGTGGGCGCGTGGTGCGGGTGAGGGGGGGGATTGTCGCGGGCGGAGGACGCAGCGCCCCGCAATTCGTGCGGTTAAGTACCTTTCTTTAAGAGAAACGATGCACCGACTCCCTGTCATGGCACGTGCGCACGTGACTCGCCTTAATCTGAAATTATATTCTCTGTACTTAATTTTATTATTATCTATTAATTATTTAATAAATAATAATAACAGTACAGTAATATTTTTTTAATTAAGAAGCGCCAGCTTTGAGGTGAAGTGATTTGAGCACTCCGCCGTTCTTTCAAAAAGACTACCGTACCCTTTGTTGCATCCTTTTTCTCCGTTCTATTTTGTTTTTTAGTTTACTTGGGTTGAAATGTAATATTATTTGTTGAACCAATAAACGAACAGCAAATAGTCAAATAATCAATTTTTTTTTTCAATAACAATTCCTTTGAAAGAGTCTTTTAGGATGCTTGGCGTGTGCCCAGTTATCTGTTTGTTTAAATATTTAATTTATTATTTTTCTATAACTTTTTTATGCTTAATAAATCTTCTTGAAAAAATATATGCATTACACCAACTTTTAGTCATCACATAGACTTTACTTTTGAGGATGTGGATGGATTTTAATAATATTTATTAGAATGATAATATTTATTTTGTTTATTTGTGAAATTCTTCTTTTCACTCCTAACCAATCCAATCTCATAAGAATTAATGAGAACTTTATCGATTTATATTTTATGTTTTTAGTATAATAATATTTGCAATAAGTAAATATTAAAAATAAATAACTTGATTAAAAAAAAAAGACAGCCTCTCTCATTTAAAAGAAAGGTTCAACAAGAAGACTTCTTAAGAGATATTATTTCAGTACTGTTCTCATCCAAATATGTTTAATTCTAAAATCTAATGAAATTTGGTGTACTAGTTTTGATAATATTTGTACTTGCACCCTCTCTTTATAAAATAGAGAATTCGTTATTTGATTTAGAAGAAATTATTAGTTCGTCTCCACTGAAATCAGTAAATGTCATTTGCTCCTTTACTATTTTTATGATAGTCAATAATTTCTCTAGCAGCATAATTTTACAATATTTTTCTTATTTTTAAATATATTTTTATTCATATTTATTACAAATTAAACAATTCATACAAATAAAAATTTAAATACTAAAAATAAGAAATATATGTTTCAACGTAAGTAAACAAAGTTTAATATTAAGTTTAATAATAAGTTTAATAATAATAACAAAGTTTACAAATTGAGGTCACTGCCCGCAGCGACCACAAACCGAAGGGCAGTTTGGAATTTTGGCGTTACCTTAACGAAGAAGGTAGGGCCGCGAAAGAAAGAAAGAAAGAAAGAAAGAAAGAAAGGTTAAGGGATGCCCCCGATCGTGAAAGTGCATTAAAATAATAGCCGTACGAATTAATATGATCACACAGAGTTTTTCTGCCCTTACAACCTGACATAAAAAAACAATATCTTTACTCATAACATGAATAATTAATTAATTCCTTTTAAAATATTGAATCCAAATCTAACCCTCCCTCCCCTTCTCCATTCCCTTTTGACCATTCAAGATTCCGTCCCTCCCCAATTCCCTTATTTAACCTTCAATCTGTTTTCTCTCTCACCATTTTCAATGTACTTATTAGTCATTAGAAAAAGGATTTTTCTCGATCGGTTGCATAAAATATAGGTGTCGCCATTTGAAACATTCACTTTGGTACAAATAGTATCTTTTTCTTTTTTATTTTGTTCTGCTCCTTTACATGTGTTTCCTTGTGTTGGAGTTTCCCTGTTTAGATTCGAATGATAGTGTTGTGTTATTTTAGCGACACCAGGGGGATTTTTTTTTCTTTATCTATTTATTTATTTATTTATTTATGTTAAAATGTGATCTTCACGTACAATTAGTTGAGATGGGTAATCTAGATTAGACTCAAAAAATTAGTTTAGTATCTTATTAGATCTTTTTGCGGAGTCATTTTTTCGATTACTAAACTTTCTCCTACTGGAAAAATCTAAGTGTTGTATTTAAAATTGATGTGGTATAATGATATTATTGACAAATTTGAACCATTTAATTCAATTTACTGACTAGCAAATGCAGTACATGCATTAGTTTCAGCAATAATGAAATTCTCCAGCGTACCAAAACTAGTTGTCACTTCGCCCATGGTAGAAGATGTAAGAATTGGTGCATTGAATAACTTTTTATTTGACTGACAATCATATAAAATAGAAGATATTTTAACTATTTACATCAACCTCAAACATCCTTCTTGCATGCATGCACCCCTAGAAGCACACACTAGAAGAGGAGGTAAAAGTTTATTGGCAACATATTTGATCAAACGCGTGATATTCTTGCCTACTACGGCTCCCATACTATCTTTCATAAACTAAAATTTCAAAACCTCAATTATGATGCGAATCTTGTTTATTTGTCCTGCCAATTTGAATAGCCTTCGTTAATTCCTTCTTGTCTTAATAAGAGTCAATAATATTTTTGTAAGGTTCCTCTTCTGAATCAAATTTAATGGGATCTACAGAGACCATGACACCATTCATCGGATCCCAAATATCTTGATCACCCAAAAGATCGATTCTATATGAGATAATCATTTTTAAATGTATCATATTAGATCTTTGTATGTAGAATCATTTTTTCAAATTCATAGTGAACATAGTTATTATTATTATTATTATTATTATTATTTATGTTGTTGCTATACTGTTAGGCTTTATCATAACTAAGGGTTTAATCTTAGATTATCTTACGGAAAACATAGTATTGCACTTGAGGCTGATGTGGTCCATGATATTATTGGCCAAACTGGCCTTTTAGTGGAAGGTACTATAAAAATAACCTTGTATTACAAAAGCCATTATTTTAAAGAGCGGATAAAACTAAAAAAATAAGGGGAAAAAAACAAATATAGTGCCTTTAATATTTTTTTAATGCCTTGTAATTTATTCTTTTAGCTCCGTTGACATGATTAAAAAAAAAAGTATGGGCATTCGTGTTAGATAAAAGATTATAATAATTTATATTTTTCAAATGATATCAACAATATTAGAAATATCCAAGTAGATGAAAGAAAATGATATATATGCCTAGTCCAGTGAAAAACTTTGTTAACTATATAATTCTTGTGGATCTTTGTTTTGATAAATAAATTAATGAAAAAATAAATGATGCAATGATGCAATCTCTAATCAAAGAGGTGATCAAATCATTGTGAGTGTGGTATATGATCAACCTGAATCATGATGCATATTATTGTGAATCTCAGTATAGATTTGTTACTCACACAAACCTTTGATTAATTGACATATTCTTAGTAACCATGAAAAAGATGTTAGCAAAATCCTCTTTAAAGTAACTTTAAGAAATGTGGAACTATCAATCTCTTTAGTAATATTATCTCTTAAAGAATAGTTTAACCAAAAGAAATTCTTTTTTTTTCATCATTGTGCTTTTATCATTGAACATTTTTTTTTTCTAAATTCATAGATCACAGCCTCATTCATTAAACCTTTAGGAAAATCAATGTGTTTTAAATGGTTTACTTTCACTTGGCTCTCTTTTTCAATTAATTGAATAATATCCACTTACCCTAATTTCCATTTGATGCTTGGGGTCTGCCCAATCATAAATTTAAGTCTTGGGACTGTATCTTTATTCCTTCTTGTCTTTTTTATTTTAATGAAATTTTGAAACATTTACAGAGTTAATTATTTGATTAAAAAAAAAAGGGAAATAAAAAGAAAGAGTTGTTGAAACGAGGAGCTCATGCGCTTGAACTCTTCATCCAAAAAGGATTTCACAAAATCAGTACATAACCAAAGCAAAGGTCAGAGATGCAAACCAAATCAACCCAAATTTGTGAAGCAAGAAAGCTAGCAAAAATTCCAACAAAGTTGCAAAAAACAAAATGGACAACAATGTAAATTTGCCTTCTTCAAAAGACCACAGCCACAATTTTTTTAATTTAATTTAAATTTTTTATTTTTTTGCTCGTACTTCCCATGGACCTAGTTAAAACTCAGAAGGAGCTTCAATCATTTTGAACCATTAATTTTTTTTTTAAAAATGTATCACAAATTCCTTCTAAATGAGTTAAATAATAAAGATTTAGATATATTTTTTAAACTAAAAAAGACCTATAATTTAGTAATAGAAGTGTTATGTAATGATTTTAAAATCTTATTTTAAATTCTTATAACTATATTATTTTGATTTTTTAATATTTTATAAAAATTACTTTTATACATGTAAAATAAATAATTTATTATAATTATTATTTAAAATTTAAAAAAATAATAAAATTTAAGTTTATAAAATTTAAAATATATTAAATTAAATATTTAAAAATTTAAATTAAATAAATTTTTTAAATTAAATTTCTCATAATTTAGTTGTCTGACTCCGCCATTGCGTTCCACCTCACCCTCACTGTTGGGTTCTTCAAAAGTGAGAAGGCAGCTGATAAAAGGATAAAAGCTGTCCCCACCAATATTTTTTTCCATGGTTAAAACTTAGTAAAACACTTTAAGAAGAAAATAAAATAAAATACAAACACAAGTTCATTCTCTTTCTTGTCAAGATAAGCAAACCTCGCCTGAGTCACCTCATTACTTTGAGATCAACAAAAAGAGAGAATAGTAATCAGAGAGATCAAGAAATAATAATGGCTTGTTATGTTATGGCCACCTTATAAAAAGATAAAAAATAAAAATAAAAATAAAAAGAAGCTAATAAATAAGCTTTTGCGTTGCTTCTTTGCTTACAAGTAGTGGCAGCAGTAGCAAGAAAGTGTTTTTGCAAAACAGAAAGATTAAGAGAGAAAGCAAGATCATTAGATCACAAAAGGGTCTAATTCTCAAGTGTTTAGAGAGCGAAATAAAACAGAAAGTAAAAATTGATATATATAAATACAAAGAGAGAAAGAGAAAGAGAGAAAGAGAAAGAAAGATGGTGGGCTCAGCAGCAGGAGATAGGAGCAAAGAAGCAGTCGGGATGATGGCCCTTCATGAAGCACTAAGAAGCGTCTGTTTAAACACAGACTGGACTTACTCTGTCTTCTGGACTATTCGTCCTCGCCCGTACTTATTATTTGCTTAACTCTCTCATCCTTTCCCCCCCCCCCCCCCCCCAAAAAAAAAAAAACTCTTCTTTCCTCTCAAGCTTTTGTACTTTGAGATGTTTGCTCAATTGGGTTTGTTTTGTTTTTCATGTTTTTGTTTCTGTTGCAGGAGAGTTAGAGGTGGTAATGGTTGCAAGGTTGGTGATGATAATGGAAGCTTGTGAGTATGGTCCTTTTTTGTTTCTTTTTGTTTACTTAAATCCGAGGCTTAAAAATACAAAATTTCTTTTTGTTTTTGGCTCACTCAAGTCAGTTTAGTTGTATTGTTTCTAGCCTTTCCTCTGTTTCAGAACAGAGCATTGCTGTTTTTCTTGAAGAAAGTGATAACTGATAAACACACAATGTTGATTAAATTGGATTTTTTAATGATTAAATGAGCTTATGATTGATTATGACAAATGTGTATACGCTAATTTCTGATTTGGGTGTAAAAGTTTTGAACTTTTTACAATATTATCTCGAGTCAATACTATGTGTATTCATTATTTATTTATTCATAGTGAATGCTTTGTTCTTCTTAATGTAAGAGTACTGAGATTTAATAATGTTTTTTCGTTTAAGGATGTTGATGTGGGAAGATGGGTTCTGTCGAGGAAGAGTTGCAGATTGTTTGGAAGATATGGATGGTGAAGATCCTGTCAGAAAAGCTTTCAGCAAAATGTCCATTCAGTTATATAATTATGGAGAAGGGTGGGTACTGGGTAGGTGTTATTATTAATTTTTGATTTTATTTCTCTCTGTGTATGTGTAAATATAACAAAGCAAATGGAGTGAAAAGAATAGCTTGAAATTAAATTAATTTATGTAATCTTTTTTATTGGTACATCGTCTTTGTTTGCGCAGGTTAATGGGAAAGGTTGCTTCAGATAAGTGTCATAAATGGGTCTTCAAAGAGCCAACAGAATGTGAACCAAACATCTCCAACTACTGGCAGAGTTCTTTTGATGCTGTATGTAACTTTGCCCACTATTTCTCACTCTTTTTTTTTTTTAATATTTTAATTTTATTTCTTTTGTTCTCAAATCATTTTCATGAAGATCTTTGGGTGAAAGGAGGAGGATTTGGTATTATATTGCTCCATTATTGATGAGATGGGGGCATCATTTTTTTTTCCTTTTTATTATTAATTGATGCTAACCTTTCCTACTTGTTGTTATTAATTGCAGCTACCTCCTGAATGGACTGATCAATTTGAGTCTGGCATTCAGGTCAGCACTAAAACCGTCAATTTCACTGTTGTTAGTCTTCGGTTAATTTCAATTTGCAATTTTCCATGTCTAGTACTTAGACTCTGTGCTCCTCCATTTCCATTTACTAGACCATTGCTGTAATTCAAGCTGGTCATGGCCTCCTACAGTTGGGATCCTGCAAGATTGTAAGTTTTAGTTTTCCATTTTCCTTGTATGTGCATAAACTAGCAGCTTGAATGATTTGATCTTATTGAAATACGATGTCCCTCCTCAGATACCTGAAGACCTCCATTTTGTGTTAAGAATGAGGCATACGTTTGAATCTCTAGGCTATCAATCTGGATTCTATCTCTCTCAGCTGTTTTCTTCCAACAGAAACAATTCCTCATCTTCGACAATTCCTTCAAAGCAATCTGCCATTCCAACTCGGCCTCCTCCTCCCCTCTTCAACTGGGGCCAAAGGCCAATGCCATCTACCACTTCAATTCTTGCTTCACCCAATTTTCAAAATCCTGGTAGAGTTGGATTCCCACAAACCAAAGACGAGACTCATATGTTCCTCCTCCCTCATTCATCCGAAGCACCTCGAATGGACGACATGATGGGAGAACATGAACATGACATCAAGTGGCCAAATGGGTTGTCATTTTTCAATGCTCTTACTGCAAGACCTGATGATGCTAAGCTTTTTTTTAACCCTGAGAGCTTTGCAAACAAATCCGATCCAAGTCATCACCCTCTCATTCTGGAAGGGAAAGATATGAATCCAAATTCTGATGTCGGTGCAAACCCAAATGAGTTCTTAAGCTTGGACAGTCATCAGGATAAAAACAAGTTTAAGAGAAGCTTTACTTTGCCAGCAAGAATGACTTCATCATCTTCCTCTACTTCAGTCGATCACCGTCAGCATCAACCGGTGGAGTACAGGAATCCTGAGGCAGGGATGTATAATGACGTTATGGAAACCTTCTTGGAGTGAATTTAGAAGTCTTCATATTAGAGGGTCAGAAATTGTATCTAGGCAAAGCTTTTATGCTTCTTTGCTGCTGAATTCCTGTGTTTGTTTCTAGTTCAGTTTTACATGTGTTTTTTTTTTTTTTTCCCTTTTTATCTTTGTTTTTTCTCTTTTAAACTTCCTAATTATTTGTTGTAGCTTATCCTAACATAAGTTTTAGCATAAATTTTCATCTCCTATCCTTTTGCCCTTCCAGTTTTCTCTGTTCCCCATCAAAATTTCTTTGATTTTTGCTATATGAAATAGAGGAATTGAGTGATGTCTATGCTTCCTTTACAACAGTGTTGCCATGTTAGGTTAAAAGCCATAGTCAAATACATAGGCCGAGGGTTGATGGATAGGTTTCTTTCACTTCACTTCACCCATCAATCAAAATCCTAGCTAGGGCGATTTCAACACTAATGGTGTGGAGTGTGGACTCTCGCATTTTCCATGCCAAGAGGTAAAAGCATTCTTTGACCACACAAACTTCCTAAAACATCACTTGTGGAGTAACACATGAATGCTGAGGCAGCAGAATAAAGCACTTGTTTAATATGCGCGTGACTAATAACATAGAGTAAAGATCTTTAGCAGCTTGTAATGAAGTAACATTAAATTTGGAAACATTAGTTAATGATTTCTTTTTAAGGATCGAATAGGCTATTATTATTATTATTTTTTTTAAAAAAATTCAGTTGGCCTTGGCCAAGGGATGTCGAAGCTGCTTTAATTTCTGCACAGTATTATTGTTATGAAGATGTGAAATTAAAAAAAAAAAAAAATTACCGTGGGCATGTTTTGACAAGCTTTTGTATTGGGTACGTAAATGGCATATGGCGTTGCTGCCTAATTCTGTTGTTATTGATAATCGGCTTTTAAGTTATGTTGTTCCTCTAGCTCCGGCCCTGGATTTATGGTATAGGATTCTCATGCCCAGATTGAGTCTAATCTAGTTGTTTAGCCTAGAGATCATGATGATTCTCCTCTGCAGAGTCCAGTTGATCAGACTGGTGAAGCTGATGATATAGTTTCAGATGATTTGGTGTGTTCAAAGGGTTTCCACGTGCTCTACTATCTTCAGATTTGTAGTGGAAGATACTCTGACACACGGTTATAGGCTTCAATTCCCACTATATTGATATTCCCATCCAATTTGATAGGATTTTAGTTCTGATAGGAATCTTGTAGCTAATAATAATTTTTAATATGAACTTGAGGGTTTTGGGGCTTAATTTTAGTCTCAATTTTAATGTTGCTGGCTCGCATGCCTCTGGTTCTAAAAAGGATCTCATTTTTGTTACTAGTCGCAAGTAGCAAGTATTATAAGAAGCACGCCCTCTACTAGCTTTTTCATGCTTATGTGGTGGTTGTTTTGCTAGGCTTTGTGGTAATTTTATAAAATGCAAAATAGAAATGGATGGCAAGTTAACAACTCAGGAGTGAGTAAACAATGCCTCATAAATTGATCCAAATTTGATAAATCCTCCTTGCTTTAAGCTTTTGAAAATCGCTCAAAACAAAGCTTTGATTGCAAACCTTAAATTTATGTTTGCAGAACTACGGAAAAAAAAAAAGGAAGAAGAAGAAAAGAAGAAGATGCAAAAATAATCAAATCATAGATCAGACCTCGTCATCAGTTATAATTAAGCTTTGATCTTTAACTGCAACGAACGTGACCCAAAAGCTTGGGCCCAAAACTTGCTGTGGCTTGGCTGGGAGGTTTGGTGAAGCTCAACTGCTAAAGCATCTCACTCTCTATAGTGGCAGACATTTGATTTCACGGCAGAATGAGAAATGTACAGCCCCCTTCTAATCTGAGATTTCTCTCGAGCACAAGAGTTTAAACCAAAAAAAGAAATTAAACTGTACTTATAATTCATAATTAACTGATCTTTCCATAAATTGTTTTTCTTTCTGTAGAAGAAAGAAAGATAAACCTCAACTTTTGCTTCCAAGCATCAGCTGCCTCAACACACCAATTTTCACAACCTTTTACAAGTACTCGTAATTCTGGCAATGATTTTCTCAAACAAATTAATGATCACAAAATCATTCACAAACTCAATTGACTCAATTAATATATATATTTACTCAAAATGCAGACAAATGATGTTCAAAATGAGTGCAAAATTCAGGTACACGGATTGCTATGACTTGACATTTGCTTGCAGGATATCATCTTTGGTAGATGGTTCCATGGCATGGCACTCTCTGCATGCAAACAAAAATGACATGAAAAATCTTCTGCAAATTCCTGCTGGCCTTTCACAATTCTTCATCTCACCTCGTCTCTTTGATCTCTGATCATTTTCTTTCACCAAACCCCCACCACTTTTCCTCTGTGAAACGTCGCGTTTCAATGCTGCAGGAACTGGTGCAAGATACTGCCACCTTTGAGAAGATCCATACAGTTGTGCAGTAACCATTTTACTTGCTGTTGTTGCTGTTGCTCTGTGTGCAACTTTCTTATAATACAACAATTTCCTCTCTGAATTGTCACTGGAGCTTGTTCTTGCACTGCTGCAACTACTGCTCCTGCTGTTAGTACTATTACTTCTTGATGACATGAGTGAATCTTTGCTGCTAATACTGCTTGTTCGACTCGTTGCGCGAGAGATGTTTTCAATCACAATGGCTGTAGCAGGTTGTTGTTGACATGGGAAAGAATGAGGCAAGAGCCTGCCATTGAAGAAAAGATGATCAGCTGGCGAGTTTCTTGATGGATCTTGAGAGGGAGAATCCGGCGTCAAGCAACCAAATTCAAAGTCGGAATCTTGGTCTTGATTGGGGGTGCTAGGAAAAGAGAACATCTCGCGGGAGCCAGACTTTTTCCGGCGGTTGTCCATGGTAGTTAATTTCTGTCTGGGAGCTGATTGAGGTGCATGTGTGAGTGAGGTTGCATACTAGCATTGTGTATATATATGCAGTGCAATATAATGCTTACAATGAATGATATGAACAAGTTTTTGGGGCCCCTTTGTGCCCCTTTGTTGGGTAATTTTGATAATCTTGGTGGTATAAATCATATGTAGTCATATATTTGCCAACTCAACCTCCAATTAGCACATGGTATTGTTGTTGGGTTGTAATTATATTGTTAGTGTTGCTAAACGATGTAGCTTTGTGTGGCTTAGCATCCTCATGAAGATGCCATGTCAGCAATAATTCTTAGAATGTGTATAAATAGTGCAAAATAGTGTTATAATAACAAGTTCAACAGTGGGATATGATCAATTAATCCTATCATCATCATATGGTATTTGCTTATTCTATCCCTTTGTTGTGAGAAAAGAAACTTCAAGGAAATGCTTTCTCTAGTACTTTGTTCTTAATTCAATAAATTTTAGCCTTTAATCTTGTGTCCACTTGCTTTTGTTTCTTTGAAGCACACATCCTCCCAAATATACTCTTTTGATAGGTAAAGCAAAAGATACCTTTAAATCTACCATCGAAGAGAGAGAGAGAGAGGGAGGGAGAGAGAGAGAGAGAGAGAGAGAGGAAGGGAGGGACTAGGGAGGTGGGCTAATAAACTTAATCAATAATAACATATTAATTGGGTTGCTTTTGTTTGTTTATAGGCTTTCACAATTTCACAAGACCGAATGCTTTGATGGGATCAACAAAGACTCAAAGAGAGCTGTTTTCTTGTGTTGTGGGAAGCAAAGGCTCTGTAGGGACAATCAACGCACTAAAGAAGAATCAAAACTATCAATTATCAAAGATTAATTAATTTCATCAAACACTTTGATGGCTCCTAGAAACGAGGACAAAGCAGATATTAGAATAATCCTTTTGTCTCCCATTTGGGTTTCTGAGGAACACACTCTTGGGCCCATTTAACATTTTGTGTTCTAAGGACCACTAGTCAGCCAATTCAAGGCCTTAACTTTTTGTCCCCACAAGCAAAGCAAGTCATTTTGGAAGTGGTAATAATAATAGTACTCTTCCTTTGTTGGTACTGTAATTCTTTGATGTGGTTAGGCTCTCTGGTTTTTCACGAGTGGATTTTGGTTGACTAGGAGACAACTTTTGACCAAGAATGGTCCTATGATTTTTTATTATTTTTCCTGGGCTATGTTTTGGTCCAATTTAAGAGGTCAAACCCATAAATATAGCCCAATATGAGGAAACATATACATAATTCTTTCCTTTTTTTTTTTTTGGATAAAACAAATACATATTACTAGTACCCAAAACGGGGTACATGCTTGTGCTGCTACTACATGCCAATGCAATTAGCAATTGCTTCCTCAATTGCTCCATGCACGAAATGCAAAGTGAACCTTGCAACAGTAATACTTTTGTCCTACTCATTTGACACAAATGAATAACTCTGCACAGGTAATATATAGATTGCATGGCAGCTGCTAAGTTATATTGATTATAATTTATAGCTGACCTAAAATTAATCTCTTACAATCCTTAAATTATTTGAGCTATAATAACTTAGAAGTACAAAGAAATTATTTTTTGATTGTTGTACGTTTATAGCTACTGTAATACAGCAAGACTGTGATTGCATAATTTTAAAACCCTACCATTTGCACTTGTGTAACTTGAATTGATTGAGGACAGAATTTCAAATTTTCACAAGTGAGTCTCTAAATCTAATTCTTAAAATAGAATCATCCGATATTAATGTTCTTAAATATAGTGTGAGAAGAAATTTTAAATTTTTAACACGTACAAACTCAATCAGCACCATAACAAAATTATTTAAGCAGGGCTTTTAGATTTTTAATATTACCGAGATAGTATAAATGTTGATAGATTACGTATTGTATATACCATAGAAAAAGATCTAATTCTCTTTATCATCAATATTTTGTGCACTCGAAAAAAAAAATTAACGATATTTTGTTTTCCCTACGAATTTCCTCCATTTGACAAGGTGTGTTTCACTAGCTTTTATACTGCACACACGTGTCGTTAACAAGCAGTTTTGTTTTGCACACTCCCTGCAAAATGGCCAAATATGATAGGCTTAGGCTGAGAAACGAGCTAAATTTAATTTAGAATTAGGGCAATTTCACATTTTTGCATAAACAAATAGAATAATGCTCAATATTAGTGTTAGGTATTGTTTGTGTAACACCCTAAATCCACTAATAAGGTAATACGGTAAAATTAAAATGAAACTACATTTCATGATTCTCATATCTAAACTTTTAAAATAATAACCATCAATAAATATTCTAAACTTTCAAAAGAAAATAAATAATGAAATAATATATCCTTAAATAAGTATCATCCCAAAGGAAGCTAAAATACTCGTAGCTTATTAACGTAACATTATTGCCCAAAAGAAACCGAGCCCTTATTCTTCCTCCTAAGACCATAAGCTCATATCATTTAACTCTATATACAAAAATGTGGTAACGAGGGTGAGCCGTCAACTCGGTAAATAAATTCATACATAATACTAAAAATCATTAAAATATAATTAATTGTGATACTTAGATATACATAATAATAGAAGAAATTACCTTTGTAAATCAACATTTAGCAAAAATAATTTACATCATCTTAAAATCATTTATATCCTTTAAACATAACAATAGCGTTGAAACACATAAAACATAATTAGCTCATGCCACATAGTATCACCTGTAGACCCAGTGACCTGGCCATATAACATCATTCAGGGCATTGTACCCTACGAGAATTATTAACATAACATCATATGTGCACAATATCCGGCTACCCTTCCATAACATAACATAACATAACATTACTACGGACAATGAGTCAAATCATTTAAAACCATTTTTGAACTTTTAATCATTTGTAAGCTTCTGTAAATTACATTTAAATACTTGATAATTATTTCAAAGTATTTGACTTAAAACAATTAAATAAAAGCTTTAATTTTTAAGACAATTTATAAAAATAAATAATGTTTTGTTATAAATAATTTTAAAGAATGTTATTACTTAACCAAAATATTGTAATAGACTAAACAAATCAGTTTCATATACTTTTCTTTCAACATAATACATACGTCGAATTAAAAGTAATTTAATAGTAAAATACATGTACCATGCATGAATCTACTTACCTCAATACTCAGTAATAAAAAGAACGGTAACCTCAACCACGAGCTCACTCTCGTCCTAAAACATCAAGTCAAATTCTTATCAATTTTATTACTCATTCTGACCTTTATATAAATCCAACATAATCAAACTTAATCATAAGCATTAAACCATCAAAGTTAGTCTAAACCTAACCATCCTATACAAGCTGATTTTTACCAAGCTAATCATATGTCAGAAAATTATAAAATCAAAGAAGAGAAACCATAAACATGTGTAGCATTTCATATAAAAATTCAAAAAATGAATAAAAGTCAGAAACATATTATAAAAAGAATTTTACATGCGAATATACATACTGTCCAGCAGTGATAAAAACAGAGGCAGCTGAATTAGAAAATTTCTAAAATATTTAATGAAATTCATAAAAATTAGACAAATTAATTTTACAACAATAGGAAACAATATATAAATTTTCCAGGATTTTTGAAGATGTAAAACTTTTTTAAACGAATTTATATTTAGAGACCAGCAAACCTGTCAAAAAACTTTCAGGTTTGCATCTTTCACTTCAAAAATTCATAACTTAATGTTAACTCAATTAGAATTAGTCAAATAAACTTTAAATCATAGAAGACTCATAATATTATATGAATAAAATTTTTATACGCCATTCTAAATTCTTTTAACAGTCTAAAATAATTTTACTATTAGTCATCATAGTTCTAGAAAACAGTTTCCAGAACTGCAGCTGCCCAACATAACGATTTTTAATAATTTTTATACTCAATCAAAAATTATGATATTGAGCAGACAATAATTAGACATAATGAGGATTTAAAATAAAAATCAACATAATTTTTAGGGACCATTTAGATAGTCAGAAAAATAGGTGAAGTCAGACATGCTGCTGAAAATCGGAATTTCCCAGCACCACAGTTCCAAAATCCGAAAATTCACAACAAATTAGTTACTTGAGATCTTTTTGCACAAAATACATCATTGAAGACCTTAGGATGTCTAGTTTAATTCTATAAAAACTTTAGTGCAGGAATTGAATAAATAATAAAGGGAAACAGTAATTAAATTTCAGTGCTCAAACTTCATAATGCTTACCTAGTCATTTAGATAAAGGAAACAATACATGCATTCATAATCAAACACATAAGTTTAGAAAACATGTATTAGAGAAGGATAATTACCTCAAAACTTGCTTCAAACGTGCATAAAAGAAAATCCTAAAATTCTTTGCTTTTATACGTTTATAGGTTAAGGAGTTCGTTGGAAGATAAGAAGAATTTAAATTTAATAAAAACTATTACTTTTATAAAAATACCTTACACGATAGATATGATATTTTCTAATAATTTATAATAAATAAATAAATAAATAAATAAATAAAAGAATTATATTTTATCTCAAACAACAAACAAATAGATAAACATAAACAACAAATTAAGAACAGGCGTTCAAATTTGACATCGAAGTGTTATAATTTTTAAGTTATAAGCGAAAAAAATATACTCCTAAAATAAGAATTAATAGCTTATGGTGATTAATGACTTTTAAAATACAAATTTTAATACACACAAGTTTGTTTTTTAAATATTTTGCTGTTCATAAAATATTTTAGTGTTTTACCTATCCAACCACAATAATGAACCTAATCTTAATTAACGAAACTTTTATTTTAACTATTAAAATATAATCTTGTAAGTTATCCAATAGTTGAGACTAGAGTTAGAGATATTTGAAATCCTAATATTATTGTTGTATGTAATGTGTGTAATGGAATTGATAAACTTTGGATTACTTCTCTCGTGAATCGAATATCTTTAAATTATTTGTTTTATTTTTGAAAACCCAAAGATTCCCCTATAATTTTTCAAATGGTAAGAGTAAAATGAGGGTGGTTTGATGAATTTTTTCTGATCTTCTTAATAAAATAGGAATAAATTAAAATTTTCTAAAATAAAGTGTATGATTTGAAGATAATTAATTCACGAGGAGATAATTCGAAGTTATCCTATATAAAATTGAAATATGATGCAATTTTTAGCTAAATACTCGTTTTAGTTTCTATATTTTAATTTAAGTAATTGTCTAGTCCTTATATTTAAAAAGTAAATAAATATGTTATATTTTTACACTTATTTTTTCTTGACTTTTACAATAATATCCATTCAACAATAT
Source organism: Murraya paniculata (assembly GCA_030449075.1). Classification (NCBI taxonomy): domain Eukaryota; kingdom Viridiplantae; phylum Streptophyta; class Magnoliopsida; order Sapindales; family Rutaceae; genus Murraya; species Murraya paniculata. The sequence continues at coordinate 774,061 of JAEVFN010000065.1, forward strand.
ACTTGATATTAATTAATATTTCTTTTAAAAAAATTAATTTTAACAAATTAACCAATAATTATTTATTAGCATATTAACTAATAAATATCATTATGAAATTGTTAATATTTTTTGTATTCATGCTACAATCTTACTAAAAATTATTTATAAAAATATTTAAGTTATCAAATTAACCCTAAAAATAAAAAAATACTAAAAATTTACTTTAATTTTTATTTTAGTGTTGGATAATAATTCTAATTTTGATATTAATTTGATAAATTGATATTTGTTCTTGTTTCATTAATGTAGCCAAAAGATATTGTTAGAAGAGTATTATTATAAAAATAAAAAATAAGGATAAGAATAGTACATTTTTAATAATAAAGATATCTCTAAATATTTTTTAAAACATAAAAATTAAAGAAATATTTTATTCAAAACAGAGACTGATCAAATATATTTAACCGTAATTTTTTCTCCGTAATCATTTCCTCGTCGACTGGTGCTTTCTATTTATTCCTCTGTGGCCATGACTTCAGCGTCGTGCCAAACCCGTTGTAGGAGAGATGAGATTTCTCTTTCATTTAATTGATTGATTTTCCATTTTGAGTTCAATGGTAATAAATAAATAAATAAATAAACGCTAACGCGTCAATCTTTACAGCGAAGAACGCGGCAAAAGTAGTCGTGTCAACTGTTAAAGGATCCTCATCTTCTTCCCTCCCTCCCCCTCTCTCTCCTTGGCCACTGTGTCTGTGTTTGTGTTTGTCCCCATTATATCAATTACACACGCGTATAAAAGAAACACAGAGGCAGCAAAAGCCATGACCGGTAAAAGAGAAATCTTCAATAAGATGAAGGTATTATTTTATTTTTCATTACAATTCTTATTATCACAGATACCCACTTGTTGCATGAAGTTGAGATTGACATGGCGCGATTGTTTTTCATGTTTTTGACTGTATGGATAGATTTTTCTATGGTAATTACCAACTGGGTTCTTGTAATTTACCTTCTTGATGCAAAAGATTCATTTTTTTTTCAATGCCCTGAACGTTAAAATTTGGTTCAGCTGAGAGTTGGTGAAGTCAGAGTTTGAGAATTTGAGCGCCAGGGTACAAAGTCGAGTTAAATATTTAGATAGATTCGGGTTCATGCTTACTGCTTAGCAATGAAAAGGAGGATCGAGGAAAATGGAAAATTTCTATTTGTGTAAGGTGGCGGTTTATATTGATTGCTTAGTTTATCCTTGCAGACAACATATTTTAGGCTACACTTTATCCTAGTCGAGGGGATGCACTGGCGATGCATCAAGGCCGATTCCATCCCTGGCTTCATACCCCAGTTTACCCAAATTAAGGAATCCCCTCGGAAATGTGTGTGTGAGGATTGGAACCCTTGACCTCTTGCTTCCAACCCGAGGCTAAACCAATGGGGTTGTCACGAAGGGGACTTTTTTTTCAGTTTATGAGGTGGATAGATTAAGCACTAACATGGTTATATTGTTGAATAAGTTGTTTACAGATTACGCACTAACATGGTTATACTGTTGAATAAGTTGTTTAGTTTCATCTTTATTATTGATTTAAAAAGGACCAAGTAGTATGTTTCAATCACCGTTACCTTGTCTCACTTCAAAACAAAGTAGGGGATGGTCAATATTTTGTAGTGTCAACACTTTTCTCCCCTTTGGCTTTTTCAACTATGGAGCTCTTTATGATTGCAGGAGAAAGTATTGGGCTCATCTCCTGATTCTGGAAAAGGAAAGAGTAAGATGAAAAAGCATGTAACTCATGGCTACCACTTAGTAAAGGGAAAGGCGGGTCATCCCATGGAAGATTATGTCGTTGCACAGTTTAAGCAAGTTGATGAGAATGAATTGGGTTTATTTGCCATATTTGATGGTCATTTAAGCCATGAAATTCCGGATTTTCTGCGGACACATTTGTTCGAGAATATCTTAAATGAGGTAACTTATTCTTTCTAAAATCTTATTCCAAATAACTTGTTCTTTCTAAAATCTTATTCCAAATACTTTTGGAGTAGCAATTTGATGTATCGTGCCTTATAACCGGGTATTAAACTGTATCTATCTGTCTTCCGAACCTGAGATATGGGATGGAAGCAGCCATTGCTTACATGGAGTGTAGAAATGCCACATCAGTTCATTGCATGGTAGAACTTGCATTAAATAATATCCATTACACCAATGTAGTATCTTTTCATGCTCGTTTACTAGTAGTTCTCTATAATAATGTCTCATCATGTATTTCTGATTCATTTGATTGGATTACATTGGCATATCTTAGTTCCAATTTTAGTGTATTGATCTAGCTGGTTGTAAGCTCTGCTAAGTAGACATTACATATATGAATGAATATGTTTAATTCTTGTCCCTCTTTTCCTGAGATCAGCCTAACTTCTTGCAAGATCCAGAAAGTGCAGTCAGGAGAGCTTACCGTATTACTGATACTACTATTTTGGAGAAAGCAGTTGATTTGGGTAAAGGTGGCTCAACTGCAGTTACTGCAATATTAATCAACTGTGAGAAGCTGGTAGTAGCAAATATTGGTGATTCTCGGGCAGTTATATGCAAGAATGGTGTGGCAAAACAATTGTCAGTTGATCATGAGCCAAGCTCAGAAAGGGAGCATATTGAAGGCAGAGGAGGCTTTGTGTCGAACTTTCCAGGTATCAGTTTTACCTAGAGACCAGCTAATTTTGTTCTGTTTCCATCTGGATAGTAACGAGTGTTCCCTCAAGGCTTTTTTAGCACTAGAGATGACTTGGCGTTGCATAACTGTGAAAATAGTAAATGATAGATGGTTCTGTTTACCAGGAAACATTTGCTTATATGGGGATTTGTGGTTCTTTTACTTGTAGACATGATCTTTGATCATTAGTATGACAAATTTTCTTTTACGAATTCAGGGGATGTTCCACGTGTTGATGGACAATTGGCAGTGGCAAGGGCATTTGGTGACAAGAGCTTGAAAATGCATTTGAGTTCAGAACCGGATGTGGTGATGGAGATGATCGATGATGATACAGAGTTTATTATCTTGGCAAGTGACGGATTGTGGAAAGTTATGTCGAACCAAGATGCAGCAGATGCCATCAAGAATATAAAAGATGCTCTGTCCGCCGCAAGGCACCTTACTGAAGAAGCGCTTGCTAGAAATAGCTCAGATGACATTTCTTGTGTTGTTATAAAGTTTAGCTGATGGTAGTAGACGAGATTCCTTCCCTTTTTTCACAGAGAACTATCTCCAGGGATGTGTTCTTCACCTTGGTATACTGGCGAACGTTCATCGGTATACTGATCTGCTGTGTCATATAAGAAACCTGTTTGTGTTCTTATTAGGTGTTTACTAGATGCAATAAAAATGCTACTGACTTGTTTCTCGTTGTTTGTATGGTCCCTGAAGGATAAATGTAGCCACGCTCATACTTTAATGATGTAACTGCAAACCATGCCATTTGCTTGCATTCACTCAATTATCTGGTCTTAATTGATGTTTTCTGCCCAGCAAATGATGAAAAGTAGCTATGATCCTTGTTATCTTTGGAGGAACTAAGAAACCCCGAACCCAAGTTCGGCATCAAACAGGATGCACAGAATTAAAATAAAGATAAGATTGAAGTCTGCAGTGGACAATTTATTTGCATAACGATTGATTCCTCAGGAATCAACAAGTTCAGATGGAACATCTAACATCATTTATGGAATGGCAGAACGCAAACTCCTAAGGCCGGTCACCAATAGTAGAAAGTCTTTATTGTGGTAACAATTTATTGGAAGGGTGCATCATACCAGGAGAATCAAAGGTAATTCTAGTTCATGCATAGCCTAGATACTGTTGTTAGAAACCACAGTATGCTGGCCCTAAAGGAGCCTTAGGATGACAGAAGAGAGGAGGAGCCTTAGGATGACAGAAGAGAGGGAGCATCCTGCAATGCAGAAAGTTCCAGTCTTATTTGATCTAGGAACGCTTGTATGGTCTATTCCCTTGGGCAGGTATCTGCAGTCTATTATTTTCGTCAGCTTGTCTGCACTGATCGTCCAACTGAGGACCAACCCCTCTGCAGCTTGATCCTTCACCAGTTGTTTCGGCTGTGCTCTTCCGACGCCTCTCATTGTGCCCAGCCAATCGCCTACGGCAACTCCTTTTCGTTTCATCAAATTCAGATAGCTCGTGGAACCTGCAATACAGAGCAAGAGACATTACAATCTAGACCCTGAAACATTTTTAGAATCTGGAATTAGATAAGAAAGCGGTGGAAGATTTTAAAAACATTATTCTTGGCAACGGAAGCTGTTTGATAAAGGATCAAGAAGCACTGAAGCGTGTACCGTTATGTTAGCACTTTAAACTTATTCATTTAGCATGAGTTTGTTCAGTTAATGGTGGAGATATAGCTTCTTAAAGTGGCCAAATTCTAACAAACACATCCAAGCAGAAGCTGATCACACTAGCAAGGAATCCGTAAACATGATACCTGCTGCATTGCTGACAAAACCTTTGCCTGAGACCAGCAACAATCACAACAGGAGCCTTGGAATGAGTTTCACAGACCTTGTGGCGCCTGTGGTATCGTCTTGCATCCGTTAAATCAGTTCCGCACTTCTCCACCGCGCAACAAGGTGATGAAGTCCCACCAGGCCCTCCTCTTCTTCCGGTCACTTTCTTCTTTCTTTCATCGTCTGCATAACAATCAACAGCACCCTCTTCTTCTTCCATTTCGTTGTCCTTATCGTCCTCAAGAAAGCAATCCCTGATAGTCTTCTCCTTTAGCAAGCGATGTGCGTCAAGCCTTGCAGCATCCATTGATATAGCAGCTGTGTTTTTACGATGGGAGTGAATTTGATGATGAAAAATGTTGAAGCAAAAGTGAGGAACTAGAAGCAATGAAGTGAGTGAAGGGAAAAGGTGAAAAAGATTGGAGGAGGACCACACCCTGCTTTTGTTGTTGTTTGTAAATGATTAGAAGCTTCAAAGGAAAATTTTGTTAATTGGGTTTGTTATGATTGCCGTTGCCAGAAGTCTTCAGCCTAATATTTGATGTTGGTGGCTCGAGTTTAAGTTTTCACCTGATATTTGTACCAAGTTAGGCACATCAATAATTAGCACCCTAGCTGGTCCACTTTCCTGAAAATGATAAATAATGCAAGAAGTTCAGAAATTTTATTGATTAATTATTTTTGTTTAATTTGAGGACATAAAATTTTGTTTTTGACATCTGGTAAATGGATGATACAAGGAACCCAAGCAAATTCTGAACAAGTTAGATATTTATACCATTTTGAGTGCACTTAATCAAAGTAGAACATTAGCCAGCTGCAGAGATGGATTTGTAAAGAAACTGTAAGCTTCTCTTATCAACATTTTATGAAACTGTCCTTTTACAACTGGTACTAGGACAGATACAGCACATGGTTTGGTACAACATTAACTGAAGAAAGAAACAAAAATCATAAAGATAGATGCATCATCTTTAACACTTTCTCACAGAATTTATTGACCTGTACCCCATTTTTTGCACATCAACAATCATGCAACAGTAAATTGAGGTAAATGGAATGATATATAAACTTTCTCGAGAAGTTAAATGCTTGGAAAAGTGACTTCTCATTGCCAGTAGAGCTTTGAGAGAGACATCAAATTCCTCAATGGCCTGTACAGCACTAATGGTTCACAAAATTCTGCTCCTCCTAGAGCTGGACAGGTAGTGCTACAGGAGAGTGCCCTATGCTTTTCTATATTCAAATGCCCTATAGATCAAGAGTCTTTACTTCATGCTTTATTCCCCCTTCGTGACTTTATCTTCTTCTGTCGTTGCTGGATGTGAACTTAGAGGCTACTTTGATGAAAATGAAGTTTACGTTTTCATGCACATGTGAGTATTGATTCCTTCAATTGTATCCATCCAATATTATTTCATTTGGCTAAATTTTAAGATTGCCCTCTTATCTTAACAGGAAACGTTTCCTTTAATGGGATTTTGATGAATTTTTAGATCAAACTAAATCACCAATGTTTATTTATCAAGCCACAAGGAGAATAAAGAACTATGCTCAAGTTCTTTTTTACAGTGTCAAGGAACAAAAGATACTCAGGAAAGAATGAATTATTGACATTGACACAACACAGGGTTTCACATGGCTATTATAATAAAACATTGTACCGAAGCTTAGAGTAGATACCTACAACTCAAAATCCTTGAAGGAGAGAGAGAAAAGAGTGACAGAGGCCAGTTACCGTACTTAAAGAAGGTTTCTGTAGGTCAAGTATTTGTAGTTGTAGAAATTGAATGAAAGCTTACAGAACTAATGCTGAATCAGCCACCACATTTTCCTGGCTTATTCTCTTTCTTATGGGTCCATAAATTTTCTTGGAAATATTTAAGATGGCTTCGTACTTTCGAAGATAATATTAACTAGAACTGTCTTGTGGTTCAAACACAGGATTTCCAGACAACTCGCTCATTCAAATTCCATTGGGCCAATAAAACACACCATTAATTTTTCATGCAACAGCATCCAGTGTGGATGTCTGCATTTTATAGCATTGTAAAAGAACCTTACATAAGATCTAGTCCACACTTAAAACCTATGAATGTCAGCACTTGAGAATGTTTTGGTGGAAAACGCTTTTTCACCTTCTTGTAAAAGCACCTTACAGGAAATACAAGTGCTACTACAACTAGGCATAAGAACGTGATATTATGTGCAAGCAAGGTTAAAAGAAAATGGGCTTGTTGATTAGCTAACATGATAGTAAACTTCCCCAAAAAGCACTTCTTTACAGCAAAAAAACCATCGCTATGATTCGGCCAAGTACAGGACCACCATCAGTCTATCTTTCTTTTCTTTCACCTCCCCACTCTTCCGCGTCGCTCTTTTGGTATACATGCAGAAACAAACATAATGGCAGGTCACACCAATTTATGGAATGATTCAAGTGCCCATCACTCTCACCATTGAGTTGGATTTTGGTCCAAAATTCCTTCTTCGTTCTTCAGTTTCCAAAGCACCATGTGTTAGAAACCCCATCGATACCTTCATTTTTCAACACCAAATTTGTCGCCTTTCCCTTTATATCATGATAAACCCTTGTGTGACCACTATCGATTAGTTCAATGGGTAAAATTTGACGGCTATTGGTAAAATTTTTTAAGATAATAAAACCTCTGGGAATCCCGCATCCGATACTTTTATAGATCAAGTTTACAATTAATGCATTTAAAATCACGTAAGAATTGGCATGCCACCAATTGGCCTTTTTTAATTTTTCTAAAAATCTTTTCCTTGGCCTTATTCTGCATTGCGATTTTTTTTTTTTCTGTTGCATTTTTCAATCTTTCTGTTTTTAGTATTTATTCCCTACTAATTATGGACAATAGTAGTGTGCCAGATTCCACTTTCACTCAACAAGTCGAAAAGACATGCTATTTTGTATGGCAACAATGATAATATAGTAAGTTATTTAAGATTTTTAAAATTTTGTTATTTCATGTGTTTTGATTTCTTTTATATATTTAATTAGAGTATATGTTTTAGTTTTTTATTTTTAATATAATTATGATTTAATTTTCATTTCAAATTTACTTAATATAATCGAGAGTATCATCTAATCTCATCTAAAATGTTATCAAAATCAAATTGAGTTGTATCCATTAGAACATATCATAATTATTAAAATCTCATTGAGATGTTTTGATTAGAACATAACATAGTCATCAAAATTTCATTAAATTATTTCGTTTAGAACGTAACCTAATTGTATCGGTTAGACCCACTAATAGAACAATTTCTAATATTTATCTACATGCTTCTGCTACCCCATCTAGTATTTATCTACCGGCTTCCACTGCCCCGCTACGTCAATACTACAAGTGAAGGGGAACTTCATAATCTCATGCTTTCACTTGATATCAGTTGATAATCGGAAACCAAACCGAGATAAGATCTTTAAAATTATAATTATGGCAAAACTTTAAGCTGTGATCCTTTGCTATTATGATTTTTTTTTTTTTGTTTTTCTAAGTTTAGTGGTTTTGCCGAAGTTGAATCTTATATGTAGTGAGTGTTTTGAGGAGTTTATTTATTAATTTCCTCCTAAGTGTAAGAAGAATTTATTTATTTATTATAAGTGTAAGAATTTGTTAGCAAGCATTCAACTGTAATTGTTTGTTCACTCCACGTCAGCAGTGTATGTGTTTAATTAATAAAATTATTGAGAAACAAATAATGATATTCATACCCAGAAGTTGATTTTGATTCAAAAACTAGCATTAAAGAACCTAAAACTTCTAAGGTTACAACAACGAGGCCTTGCACGTCACATTATTCATGCAAAGCCCAAAACACAAGAGTATTTCAGAGCTGCTAATTAAAAGCGCTTTTAAATTGCTTATAACATCAATCAGATGCCTTATCATACCCATCTGCTTTGTTCCTCAGATCTTCAACACTTCTATACTCTTGTGTATCAATAGGATCAGAAGTCTTTTTAGCCTCAAACACTGAAGGATCTTTGTCAATGTGATCATGATCATGATCACGATCATCACCACCAATCACATTGTCCTTGATCTTCTCAGTAGTCTCTTTAGCTGCTTTCCAGGCATCACCCATTGTCCGGTTCCCCGTATCCCCAACATTCTCCACTGTCTCCACTGCCTTTCTTGCTCCATCTTTCACCTTATCATCTGCAAATCCCGTCACCCCACTTGCTCTGCCCTCGTCCACGTCTAATGCTTCTTGCTTTGCCTCGTATATGGTATCCCTCGAGGCCCCGGTCCCAGGTATATGGTCCGTCGATTCTGCCACTGCAGTGCTACCCTGCATTTTAAGATAATTGATGAGCTCTATTGCTGCAAATGAGTATACATACTTATTGAATGTTAAGTACCAACAAAACGAAATTACAGTCAAACGGTTGATATAAGCACAAAAGATTTTACCAATTCAACCAATTGACATCAAGCAACAGATCAACAATGAGTTATTGTATTTTCTTATACTAATTGATCTCTTATAAACACAACTTACAAAAACTATAATCTGCCTAATATAAATTAAGCTAGATTTAGCAATCAAGAAACTACCGTATAAGTTTACAAAACTCAAATCGACCACTAGATTATAAAAAATTAAAAAAAGGAAAGAAAGAAAAGAAAAGAAAAGAAAAAGAAGACATGCACATCTAAATCTATTAACAATTTTTTTTTTCCTACTTCACTTTAAGAATCTAATAAATAAATGGAAAAAAAATATGAATGTAGATGCTCACTAAATTAGTGAAACCAAGAAATAGTAAAGCAGTAAAGATAAGGTATATGAATGTACTTGAGCATGCTCATAGGCAGAGGAAAGCCACCGAGCTCTGGATATTCTGCTCGCAGATTGGAAGTAGTGATTAGGGAAGTGTTGGAAATAGTGATTAGGGAAGTCTTTTAGTGAGGTCTTAGAGATGTTAATGGTAATCTTTTTTGCCCAAAATAGTGCTGCCATTTTCTGTGTGTGATTACTTTTGCTTGCTGTTTCTTCCTTGTCTCCATTTATTCTACGCTTGTACTCAAATGTGATGACAAATGCAAGAGAGTGGCGTGTTTATTGGCGGACACGTGGCTAAAATTTTGACATGTGTCACAGCTCTAGTTGACGCTATTGTCGTTTCTCAACATATTGTTTAATAAATTTTTTATTTTATTTTTTATGGATGGTTAATTTTATTTGCGCGGTCCACCGCTGATTCAGGATGCACAGAAGTTTCATGTATGAAGTGGGCTGGGCTCTAAGTTAATGTACCCCTTGTTTTTTTTGGATCATCGATGGTGGTCGGCTTGTTCTTCAATTGTGTGCCGAAGAGTTATTTTAACTAACTTTTGTTGGTTGTCACAACATTCACCAGGGCACGTTCGTCCCTTTACTGAATGTATGTGTTCTTAAGGAAATCTTTATCTGATTCAAGAGTTCCTTCCAATGCTCTGGGTGCCAGAGTTATAACTTTCCTTGTAATTAGAAATTATTGTCAAAATCCCAATCAAACTTCCCACAAGGTCACCCTCAGCAAGATTTGATTTAGCTTAATTGAACTTCGGGCCTAGTCTATGATCCGTCTGATTGGTCCAAGAGTGTATTCAAGCATTGGTGTGGCTCAAATTTACTCTTGTTGTAAATTCGACTCTAGCATTGGCTTGACTTGAGGAGCTGTTGACATTTAATGCTCCAGAAAAAAGAGCATCCACTATAAGTGCTGGTGCGAGAGCAAATTTTGTAAAGTGAATAATGGAGAACCTGGTATTGATGTTCTAAGATTAATACAGCTATAAAATACGGTTGTAAACTAATAAAATCCTAATTGCGATCTTGATTTAAGAGATGGTGTTTGAGGGTTTTGGTGAATGAAAAGGAGTGATTGTGAGGTTTTGGAAGTGTTCTTGGTACTGGATAATAATTTTAGAAAAGTTTGATGATTGACTTATCCTAGTACAATCATAATTGTGCTAGATAATTAACGAGGTAACATTTACAAGTTTCTGTTAGTTTAAAAAATAGTTTTGCGGCGAAAATATTTGGATTACAATTCTCATATAATATATAAAATAGAAATCGTATCATTATTTTTTCATAGGAGTAATTTAGGCTTTCAAATCACGATCTGTCATCACCAATTTTATTAGATCGCATCACGATCCTTAACCAACAATCTTCTAGGTTATGACTCAAGTTTGATATGCACTTAACGTGTGGAGGCGTCTTTATCACTATTGTAAGCAACTAGTAAGAGAAAACTTTTTGACTAAAAATTTAAAGAGAAAAACTCATATTTTTCTAATATGTATATTATAACTCCTGTATCGCTTTTTATTTGTAAAGAAAATAAGCCTTTTTATATGTCTATTTGATGAAAACCCTAGGCTCGTTATTTAATTATCTTCTTGTTTAATTTTATTAAATCACATTTGATTTAAATTAAAAAAGACCAAACCAAAAGTGGTGTTTCACTCATGCTTGCTATAGGGGCCCACCTTGTAAAATAACACAAAGTCCCTCATACACAAGCATATTAAATATAGTCTCCCACCAAATAATATATTTAGGCTTTATCCAAATAGCTAGTTATTTCGCTTATTAATCCAGTAGTGGGTGTAGTCAATTAAATGAGCTAACCCGGAGATTATATGGATATATATAATAGTGGCTATAATAATTAGACCTATAATTAAACTAGCCCGATTATTTGATTCCAAATCTACTCCACTAAAAGATTGGAACTGACTTCCATAATTGTATACTATCTAAGTTAGTCTTCTTGAATAATAATTCGACTCATGCCACATTGATTTTTGTACTGAATAATTCTTTGTACTATATCGTTAATTAAATTGATATTTCAACTGTCCAACTAATTTAATTACATCTTATTCTTTGACACTTGCTGGCTTTCTCTAATGATCATTTTCAACATACTATTTTATATTGATACACTATGACCAGAGAATTTTATGATCAAATACCGAAAACCTGTCAAGAGATGTATTGTATAAATTAAATATTTTTAATGTATAATTTCACTGCTCATAATTGCTTCCACCAAGATATCAGGTAATTTTGACTACAAATGTATATCGCGCCCATTGGTAACTCAAATGAAATGACAATCACAAACATGAAACTATAATTAACTCAAGATTTAGATTGCACTAAAATCAATACCTATGAGATTTAATAAGTTTAACAGTTGTTTTAACGTTAATTAAATCTCATATGTGATTTAGTTCAATGTAGTCAAACTATATCAGTAAATTCATATATGATTAAGATAAATTATTTAATGAATTTATTACAATTTAAATATAAATAGAGCGCTCAACTTTATTTATCAACTGCGAACTTAATTTATTTAATCATAAGATAATTTGTATTTATATTTTCTATGAATCCATACAATGATTTCATAAAACAACGAACCTTATTCAAAATATTTATACAATTAAGATATTTGAAAATGTATTAAATATTTTATTAATAAGAAAATAAATAAATCAATATGTTTTAAAAAGCACATAATTCAAACAGTTTTAATGGACTTTATTTTACTTTTGATTATGGAAGACTCTTTAGTGGCAAAGGGACGATAATAGGGGTTGTTTTGGCCTTGCTTGTGACTTAAGATAGTGTCTATGCTGGTTTCAATAAAAAAAAAAAAAAAAGAGATTTTCCTTGATTAATGGTGATTGCAGGTTGCCGGGTTGCTGTTTATAGTTGAGAATTGCAGGAAATCACATAGACTAGGATGCTAGGGTAAAGGTTGATAATAGCTAATGATTCTCACCTTTTTAATGGTGAATAATGGCTCCATTTATAAGCTCTATATATAATCCTACAAGATAGCAGAAATCCTTGAGCAAAAGAGAATTTGGTCATGATCCTATTCAATGGTAATGATTAGGAGATAAGGCTTTCCTCTTTACATAAGGTCATGACTATTTAAAAAATTGAATTTTTTATTTATCCATCAAGTAACGTGTTTTATGAGATTAGGTTAATCGGAAGATGAAATTAGGATTTTCAGAAGCCTTGCTGGCTTTGGGTCAGAGATTGCTAGCAAATCGGAGACACTGATCCTGTTGTAAATCAACTTAATTAGGGGCTTGTATACTATTGGGTTTTATTGGGTTTCTTATGGCTTTCTATAATTTATAGATTCTCCACCATTCCATTTTATAATGCATTCTCTTATAGGCTTGGCCAGAGGTACATTTGTCCTGTTGTAAATTAACTCAATTATGGGCTTGTATACTATTGGGTTTTATCGTGTTTTTTATAGGCGTTCTATAATTATAGATTATCCACTATCCCATTTTATAATGCATTCTCTTATAGGCTTGGCCGGTGGTACATTTGGCCTCACTTATTTATATTTGTGCCTTCTAATTCACAACCTAAGATAAATGTCTTTGTCTAATAACTTAGATCAACCATAAATATATACCTTATAGCTTAGACTCAGACCTTTGAATCTAATGACCATTTTTAGGTAACAAGAGTAGGGGTAGGCAAAATCAAACAAGACTCGAAAACTTCCGGTCCGATTAAGTTTTTTGGCAGTTTGATGTCGCATTTTTTCTTAGAAAAAATTGAATATTTTGATTCGGTATAAAATGAATATTTACGTTCGGTTTTTTGTTTAAAATTTCAAATCCAAAAACCAAACCAAAAAACTAAAAAATAATTTTTAAATAATTAAAAATGCCACATGGCGTTTGGCAATTGACTAACCTGAATCGGTTCGGTTCGATTTTTTTAATTTGTTTCGATTTTTTCAGCTTGGGTTCGGTATTTTATAAGTAAAAAAACTGAATTGTGAAATCGAATAGAACATAAATACCCAAATTAATTTTTTAAAATTCCCAAACCGAAGAATGCATAATTTCTAAATTGAACTGAATAGGTGCCCACCCCTAAACGACTGCTTTCAAATAGTATGAAAATAATTTTTTCTATTTCCACGGACTAAATTTTCAAAAGCTTAGGTTTCATTCCCTCAAGATTTCAAGCTTGTTAGGTATGACTGTTGATTTTGCTTTCGGCATTATTATTTGTTTGCTTCTGATTCAGTCATGCATGTTTGGTAAATGATAAGTGGACTTTTTATATACAAGTGTATTTGCTTTCAAAGTTGATGGGTTTAGATCAAATTAATATCAATGAAGTCAAAAGGCAAATAATCATGCCTCGTCTTAATGTTGCTTGATTGACAGGATACCAAAAACAAACCTAATAGAAAGGAAATTAATATAAAATATTTCATGCAAAAGCATCTTTTTAATGCAAAACTTTCTTCAACGTTGCCATTATTCGATTAAAAGAAACCTAGTCCTAAGTATCTAGCTTTGGTAGGAAGGAAGAAAATTTCTATATTTGATTTTAAAACATCCACTTTTCCTTTTCATTTCATCTTTAAGTCGTGTGTGAATTTGAATTCAGAATACTTAAAAGTTATAATTCAAATTACATTCATCCTTTAATCATTAAATCATTCACATTTAATGCTTATTTCTCGAATTTTATCAAAAAATCTTATCAATTGAACTTACTAATGCCTAGTTATTCGTCAAACATTTGTAATTGAATATATGGTGTTTTACATTCTTCTCTCTCAAGGAAGCCACTAATGCGCATTGTTCATTTGTATTCAATATTATTAAGATGCAAACGTACATCCTTGCTAAAATTTAACGGAAGATTGTCAAAATGTATTTTTTTATTTTTAGTATTAAAATTTTTTTTATTTTAATTTCGATTGAAATGATTTATTTAATTTATAACCGATATGAATAAAAATGCATTTAGAAAGAAGAATAACACTGCAGAATTTTTTGTAAAGAAATTATTGACTATTATGAAAATGGTTGAATGATAAGTGGTATATATTATTTTCAGTAGGTACTGACAATCTCCCAAATTTAACACATAAATCAATACAGTGAAAACATTCATTCTAATTGTAAGAAGAGCTAAGATGGGAAAACAAAAAATTCTAGACTTTCATATTGCTTACCATAAATAGCAGAAATAGCAAAAACAGCCTGTGTATACAACATTTATCTGTCAGTACAGAGCTGTGACTGAGTTGTTTCATGAGAAACCAAGTCACTTGCTCAAGCTTTCACCCCAACCTTTGAACAACTGTTGCTTTACAGGTATACCACTATACCACCCCAAACAAGAAAAGAGACTTAAAAGTTACAAAAGAAAACAAGTATCGAATTTCTTTGCTAAGCAGCATCAATTCCGATACCATCTAGCCATGTAACAACTTCTTCGATGAAGGGTCTCCGTCTTGGATCCTGGTCTATGCATTTACAAGCAATCTCAAGCATTTCTAAGAGCTGCTTCTCACGATCCTTGTGCCATATCGATGCATCTATAATTTCAATCTCCCTTTTTTCGGACTTCATCTGGAATACCCATGATACTAAATCCCTGCAATTTTTTCCTTTGCATACTTCAACAGGCCTTCTACCGGTAACAAGCTCAAGAAGAACAACACCAAAACTGTAAACGTCACCTCTGCATGTTGCTGTTAGTGTCTGACTGTATTCAGGAGGAATGTAGCCTAAGGTGCCAACCAAATCTGTTGTGACATGAGTATCATAGGGACGAAGCAGCCTTGAGAGACCGAAATCAGCTAAATGAGCTTCAAATTTTTCATTCAGAAGTATGTTGCTGGATTTTACATCTCTATGAACTACATGTGGCTCGCAAACCTTATGCAAGTAAGCCAATCCACGAGCAGCGCCTTGAGCTATCTTAAGTCTCACATCCCATTTAAGTACTGAATCCTTATCAACACTCTCATGAAGCCAATAGTCCAAGCTTCCGTTCTCCATGTAAGAGTAAATTAATAATCGGTCATTACCATGCCGACAATAACCTTGAAGAGAAACAAGGTTCTTGTGCTGAGCTCTTGAGAGGGCTTCCACTTCTGCTTGGAATTCACGCTCCATCTGACCGCAATCCCCAGAAAGCCTTTTCACTGCAGCTTTTGTGCCATTGGTAAGAGTCGCTTTGTACACCAGGCCAAATCCACCACAACCAATTATGTTTGCTTGGTTGAAATTGTTTGTAGATTTTAACAAGTCTGCAACAGTGAGATCCTTGCAGTCAGAGTTCTGGAAAAGCACCAATTTCGATGAAGCAAGTGCTTCAGATAATCTCTGCGGCCGGCCCAGTTCCTCATCAAGATCATCAATTGGGCACCCACTATCTCTCCTCGACATTTTAAGCAGAGTAACTGCTAATAGCAATGCGATTCCAACACCAATACTGAATGTTATGGCAATGATGCTGCCCGGACCAAACTTACTGTTTGAACCAGATGGAATAACAGGCTTCAGCTTAGCATGCGTAGAATCACAAGGAGAATCTATTTCCCCACAAAGACCAGGGTTACCCTCAAAGCTTGAATTAGGAAAGCTATAAAACTGTCCTCCGGTTGGAATTGTTCCCTGCAAGTGATTATTTGCCACACTAAACTTTGACAGGAATGTGAGTTTTTCAAATGATCCTGGGATTGACCCATATAGATCATTGGACGACAAGTCTAAAACCTCCAAGTTCCTTATCTCCGAAATGGAACTAGGGATGGTTCCAGTAATGTTGTTCCTGCTCAAATCCAACACATGGAGGTGCTTCAGTTGTCCAATTTCAGGTGGGATTGTTCCATTTATCCTATTATTGCTCAGCAATACTGATGGGGGAAAACTTGAAGCCTGGTTGTATTGCAGACCGTTAGCACTCCGGTTGCGCTTTACATATAATGGAATGCCAGCAGAAGCAGTGGGGTTGGACGAAGTGCAATTTGAAGAAATGAGGCTCTTCAGTTCCGTTAAGCTTTTTGGAATTTCTCCTGTGAGAGTGTTATTTGAGAAGTCCAAATAGAACAAATTCTCCATCTGACCAATCCAAGGAGGAATATTACCATCCAAGTGATTCCATGACAAATCAAGAACTTGTAATTTCTTGCACCTCAACAACCAAACTGGGATGTGGCCCTTAAGACCACAATTTCCAAGTGCTAAAACCGTCAGGCTCTCGAAACCACCCACATTTTCTGGAATTTCCTCACCAAAAAAATTCTTTGTAAGGATAAGAGTGGTGAGATTTTTGCACGGCTGCAGAACAGATAGTGTGCCAGATAGGTGGTTAAAGCTATTGTTTGACAGTGAGATAAACAAAAGTGATGTTAGCTTTCCAAAGCTCTCAGGAACTTGGCCACTTAATTCATTCTTAGCCAGACTCAAAATTTTCAAGTCACGGCAATCGGAAAGGGAATTTGGAAGAGGCCCAGAAAAATGATTGGTGGCAAGATCAAGGGTACAGAGACTAGACAATCCAGAGAAATTGAGATCAATAGGACCAGTTAAAGAATTATTTCGAAGATCAAGTACATGGAGCTTTGAGCATAGGGACAAACTCAAAGGCAGTGGTCCAGAAAATGAATTTGAGTGTGCAACAAAGATCTCTAGTTGTCTTAGGTTCCCAAATACATTAGGAAGTTGACCTGAAAACTGATTTCCAAAAATAATCAAGTGTCTGAGGCTGGTAAGATTACTGATTTTCTCACTTAACTGGCCCGAGAAGTTGTTCCCAGAGAGTGAGACTTGCTGCAAAGATGACAATGAATACAAAGAATCCGGAAGTTCACCTCCAAGCAAATTGTAATCCATGTGTAACTGTTTGAGAGAGGGGCTGTTGTCCAAGCCTTGAAGACTGCCCATGAAATGATTCATTGACAGATCAAGAATCTGAATCTCTTTTGAGGCACTCCAGATTTGAGAATTAAGCCTGCCAGTGAATGAATTATTGCTTATGTTGAAAACAGCTAGATTTAAAAACCCCCCGAGTTCAAATAAGCTCCCATTGAAGGAATTGCTAGACACATTCAATGACTGGATGAGGTTCAAACCAGCGAGCAATCCCGAAACTGGTCCTGATAGCATGTTATGGCTCAAATCAAGAACTTCCAGCTGCTTCAAATTTGACAGCTCAACAGGCACTACCCCTTCGAGATGATTGCAAGAAAGGTCAAGCAATTTCAGCTGATTCAAACGGCCTAAAGAATGCGGAATGATCCCTTTCAGACCCCTTTTGGGCAGAATCAACATGGTTACTCTCCCAGCATTTGATCCATTGCTCCCATGTCCACAGACAACACCATCCCATTGACAGCAAATGGATTCATTAGACCATGATGTGATGATAGACCCATTTGTGAGGTTTCCAGCAAATTCTTTTAGAGCCAACAAATCACTTGGATCACAAGACTGAGTTGGGGTTTGGAGACCCAAACATGAACAAACAAAGAAAGCTAAGAACAGCCATTTGAGGCAAGTCATTGGGACAAATCCCAGCACCACCATTGCTGAAACCAAAGAACCCAATTTAAAATAAGGCTAATAGTAAGACAACCATAGAGTTATTTCACTCTGCTACTGTTGAGAGTACACAGCTTTTGAGATACGAGAAGAAGTCCAAATAAAGAACCTTTTAACTTACATTCCCACATCTAATAGAACGTACAGCGCTCAACTTGCAACTTGAAGACGAAGCATCAATGTAAAGACTTAAAATTGAGATCAGCAATTCCCACCTGAAACCAAATCCCCAAAACGAAGAACTAGTTTAATCTAAATATGTTGATAAAAGCACCCTATTTAGAAAGAAAACTTGCAAATGAAGAAAATTGAATGCCAAAAGTAGTAAAGAACCAACTAACAACAACTTGCAAGTACAGCAATAACACTTACCATAAAAGAAGAGAGAATGTGAATCGCCACAACCAGTGAGGCCCCCAAAGGATATCTCAAGTCCCCACTAGCCATTAAAACCCTTGACCAAAATCAAGAGACCTAAAATAAAACCAATCCAAGAACCACACATCCCAAAACAACCCAAAAATAAAAAGAACTTTTTTATTCTTTTCCAAATTTATCAACAATTAGCAAAATCCCAAATCCAAGAAACTAAACACTAGAGATTTGAATGTGGTGGGTGCACACATGCAAGGTGAAGCCGTGAAGAAGAAGTAGAAGATGAAAAAGAGAGCTAATAAAGGAAGAAACTTTAGTGGTCTAAACCCAAAAACCGAAATGCCCCATCACTTGTACATGAAGTAAGAGTCTCCTGTGAACCCAACATAAGCAGTAAACACTTTTTTCCACAAATGGGTTCTTTCTCAAATTTCAAAACTAGACGTCTCTCTTTCTTATTTTCAAACCCAAAGCCAAAAAGATATGCATGAGATAGAGAATCTGGAGCAAAGGGAAAGGAAGAAGATAGAGTTCAAATAAAAAATAGTGAGTAGGGACAACTCAAATAAAGAAGAATAGTGAGTGAAGCAAAGTTCCAAGTGCAGTACAGAAAAAGGAAAGTTCTTTCTCTTTCTCAGTCTCAATAGAATCTATATTTTATTTTTTTATTCATTGGACAAAGACAGTGAGCTGTGAGCAGTGACTTAAGGCTCGAGTTCAGTGTTTGGATCTTGAGCTGACTTTTTTGGACAATTTTAACAGTTAATAAGCAAGTGTGAGTGTGTGACCATTAATAAGCTATCTCTGAACGTCAATACCTACATTTGTCTGTTTCTTTGAAAAACTCTTACATTGTTTATTTCATTCTGTTGCTTTATGTTGGAATAAAGATGGATTCTTGTCCCACGTCTTCACATGCGCGTGTTCACAAACAGAGGCTCTCAAGCATATCTTATTGTTAATTATTCATTAATATTTTATGATTAAAGAAAAAACTCTTGTATCCAGATAAACACCATAAATTATAGTTTGCTTAGTTTGATCAAATAATATAAAATAGCATAAATGTTATTAAACTTATATGGGATTCCTTTACCTTTTTAATATATTTTTTATCTTTCTTTCATGGATGTTTTTATTTTTCTATTTATTACTTTGTGAACAAAAATTAATAGTTTTGATTTTTAATTTGAACTCACATATTATTAGTTTGCTTTGTTTTATGTGTTAGATTCTTTTTTAAAGGGATTGATTGCGTTTCATATGAAATTTCAAAAAAAAAGTTATTTGATTTTTATTTGTACACATAGCGGGAGTGGATTGAGGATATGAGGAATATAAAAGAAAAATTAAAAATATAGATGTCCTACACTAATAAATCTCTCGATTCAATTTATGAAAAATTAGTAACAAAATATGTGGAGTCTTCCGCTCGCTTGGAGCCACTAACGCCAAGGAGTAGAATAAAATATAAGGATCTCCCTAAGTTACAGTTTTCGTATCTTACAGCCTATGATTTGACTACTTAACTAATAAAAATCCGCTACATGTACATAATAGAAAAAGAAAATGTAACTGGCTTAAGCGGTTAAATGGTTGCAGACCAGTAACTTAAAAAATCAACCTAAAAGATTGCCGGTCTTTTGTTATCATTAATTTATTATCATTGTTTTAGTCATCATGTCAGCTGTCCTTGATGGATTAGACTTGTGTGAGTAGCGTGGCATGATGACTTCAGCAACTTTAAAAAATAAATTAATTTATTATCAAAACATTGGAGATTTTAAGATAAAATTGTAAACACCAAAACGACACAACAAATCAGGTGATTAGGAAGCAGAGTAATTACCAAATTTTTTATCTCAATTTCATGAAATATGCGATTAAATATGGTGTCTATTATGTGCAATTATAAGTACCACTTTTCTTATGAAATTGATCCCTAACACTTATTATTTTCTATTGCATAAAACACTAAAATAGTTATTAATTAGAAATAATTATTATATAAAATTTTATTACCAGTTAAGGACTTAAGAGTAATATGTTGGAGGTGATGAATATTATATAACTTATGCTCATAAGCACGAGAGCACTTGTCTAATGTACTAGATAATGTTAACGCAATCGTTATTAATAGTATTATAGTAGTAGGGGATAAATTTAATATATTTTCACTATTGATATTATTTTCTATTAAATAAGAATGCTTTATTAATCTCAGATGATTATATTGTTCATAGCATGTATTATACGACGTACAACATGGTTTTTCATAAGGTGCATTTAGTAGCTTACATTACACCGTATTGCATTGCATTAAAGTGCTACTTTTATAGTTACCCATGTTTAGATGTAGTTTCTGATTGCATTGCATTTATTAAAAAAATATGGCTAATACAATAAAAGGTGTATAAATAAGCTCATGGAAGGTGGGGTTTTGGTTGTATTGCATTAAAATACTATTCATATTTTAAATATAATCATTTAATTTTTATTATTTAATAAATTATAAATTTTTTAAATATTGGTTTATATTAATATTTAAATAATAATATAAGATAGTAATAAACCGAAATATCTAATAAACAAATAATAATACATTATTTTATTTTCATTACATAGAATCATTTTATTATCATTATATTAAGTAAAAATAAATTTATAAATTTTATTTAATCATTTATTATTTACAAACACACTACATTTAAATTAAACAATTATATTCGACATTATTATCCTATATTATAATAACTAATAAATAGAAATAAATTATATTATAATGTAATATTATTAATAACTAACATAATATTGTAATATTTTATTATTTAAAAATATTTTCTTATTAAATAATTTTTACTGCAAAAATAATATATAAAAATAAATATTTTACACATAATTTCAAAAATTAATAATAAACCTCTAAAATATTAATGAATTAAAAATAATATTAATTCAATATTAACATTAATAGAAAATAAAATTATTTTATATAATACCGTTCATATTACACTAAAATATTAATGAATCGATAGGATTTAATTATTATGTTTCAATTTGGTACCGTCTCTTTTTTGCCCCCCACAATCCCTCATCTCATCATTCCCTCTTCAATTCTCAGTAATTTTGGCCTTTTCAAATGATGTTGAAAGTACAAACCGTTTGGTCTAGTTGCCCATCAATTAAAGCTAACCTGTCCAATCGGTTTGTCTTTTATTACGACTTCTACATAAAGTAAAGATCGTCCGTTGGATTACACTTTATGATATCTAATGGTTTGAGATTAATCGGACGGTAATCTACGTGAAATGTAACTTAGGGGTTGCCATAATGGCATAATAGTATACCATGACTGGAGGTGAGAGCACGCGCTAGGATAGCAAGTGAAATTGCGAAAAAATGTAAAGACGAAAGGTCAAAGGGATGACTGGCTATAACCGGTGGGAGTGAGCGGCGGAAGGCGGACGTCACGGGCAAATGCCAAATGGCGCAAATCAAGTGAATGTACTATCAGTTCATGTGAACTCACCAAATCCCCCTTTTTTTTATTCTTCATCTTTTTATTAAAAAGATAAAAAATTAACAGTTTTATAACATTTTCTTTTAAATAAATGATTAAATATATATATTTGAAATTTATCTCATTCGGAATGAAAATAAGATTGAAGGTTCCTTGTTAATTTTAAAAAGGGAAATTTTTATTTTATTTTTTTAGTTTATAAAAAATGTCACTACGGAGATTGGAGTCTCCTTTCCTTTAATTTAATGTAAAATAAATAAACAATTTAAAAATTTTGATTTTAAGAACAGAAAGTTTAGGACTTAGCAAGTAAAACTCATTGAAATTAATTTGGCCCGAAAACCTATGAAACTCTGAATAATTGACAGAAACGAACAAATTAATAAAACGATTGTGTTTGGTGTATGGAATTGAAATATTAATACCAACCCCTACCAAACTTGGACTTTTAATGAGGTATATACACGAATAGTATATGCGGTGGCCATCAAAATTCATAGGAGAAAAATGCACATTTACTGACTCGCGATGGAATTTCTTTCATTAGAATTTTTGAAAAGATTATTTGTCTCTAGGAAAAAGGTGAGAACGATGGGAGATGCTGAAGCAGACATTAAAATTTTCGTTGCTAGCATGTGTGGACTATGATACGATATTAATTTTTATGCTTTGTTTGGTATTGTGGTACTTATGCGGTTTTTAATGTGTTAATATGTTTATAATTGATAGTCGTAGAAAATAATCAGTTTTGTTGCTTAAGCCAAGTTATAAGTCTTGACATGCCCAAAAAATTTACTTATCGTGTGATAGTTTGTAAGACAATGGTAAATTACCTAAAAGTT
Organism: Murraya paniculata; assembly: GCA_030449075.1. Lineage (NCBI taxonomy): Eukaryota > Viridiplantae > Streptophyta > Magnoliopsida > Sapindales > Rutaceae > Murraya > Murraya paniculata. The sequence goes on from JAEVFN010000065.1 coordinate 796,732, forward strand.
AATACCCGCAATGCATTATGCGATTTTGGCAGTTCATTATGGCACTTCTCTTTATTTGGGACCTTTTTGTAAAATGCGAGCACTCATGATTTAGTCTTGTTAAGCAAGCTTACAAAAGCCAAGAAATTTCATCCCATCGATTGATGACATTACCCACACGGTCAAGCACAGCAATGATGCCTGCGTCTATTTCATGGGCTTTTCTGCTTTTTCGATCGTTGACATTGCTCAAAAGCTAGACAAGGGAATCAAAATATAGTCCACTTTAGCAGGTTTGTGATCATGGTCATTGGTAATGGATGACAAAATTTATATCAATTTCACTGATATTTTATGAAACTATCAAGGTTTTGGTTAGATGTTAGGGTCCGTCTATGGTATTCAATAATAATGTATCTCGAAATTTGAACACCATTCGATAGTCAGTCAATTAAATTTAATTATTTAAATGTATTCAAGTTATGAGATTTGATATCTACGAGATATTGTAATCATAACCTTATATATTAACATTGTTTTTTAATTCTTAGAAAGTCCTTATTTTTTATGTATACAATTTTAATTTTATTGAGAAATTTTATTGGAAAACAAACAAATATTTCTTTAGTCTAGAACTGCATTTGCGGTATTAAGAAATTAAATAAATCACAGGTAAATGACTTTATATTTTGAGAAGCAATCCAAACAGGAAAAATATACAAGTGTTATAAGAAAATTTATTAAATTTGGGAAGTATGTTGAGGGTCTACAATGAAAAGAAACAAAACTTGGAGAGGGGACTATAATGAAAAGAAATAAAACATGTGGGGGCCAATGTTGCGAAACTATTTATAAAATCTCCACGCCACCTTTGTAAAAGCCTAAAAGGCTTAATCCAACATGGATCTGCAGTCATTAGGCCTTAATAAAAAAGGCCGATGCTTAAACAAATGTCCAAAATGAAATTTGTCGTGGGGTTATCCGTGACACAACAGGGTTGAATAACATTTATAAAATACGATTTTAACAAGGTAGTGGCTATGGTAGAGTTGTTTCATTTTAGTGCACTACTTAATAGCTACGCGATTAAAGTAATAAATAGTAAAATTAAGTTATTGATATGATCGTGTGGTTAATAACATTATACTATGGTGGAGTAACTCTACAATAACCAGACTCTTTTAATGATACTGTGAATAAATTCAGTCCAAACTAGTGACCTAATTCAATTCAGTTGAATCCAATCTAACTTTAATAAGTTGAAATGGATCATTATGGGTTAATTGGATCATTTTTTTAACCCAACTAATAATTGGGTTGTATTGGATTAATCATGATAAACCCATCTAACCTAACCCAACCCAACCCATGTAAATAATAGTAATAATAATAATCCTCAATTGTAAAATCTTTAAACCCTAAATGGCTCACCTAATTTTTAACTCTTTTCATTTTTTTAATAAAAGAGAAGAGTTCATTTTCGCATCTACTACTCTAGACTTTAATTCTAATATAAACCACTCTCTCATATAAAGTAAATTTATTATCTTATAAGTTTAATTTGAAAGTAAGTATGTTTTAATTTCTTTTTATTTTTTAGTAAACAATTAATAGTACATAATTATATATCACTTTTATTTTGTTGCTGGACATGATGCTAGGTAATTATCTAAAAGGTCTGAATTTGGAATTTGAGCAAGAGATGTGGGAAGTCATAAATAAAGTCTAGAAGCTCATTGTCGAGATTTTCTTAATTTTAAAATAGTTGGGTTTTTTAGCTTTCTTTATCCAATACTAGACAATGAATAGAATTTTCGTGTTGTAATAAATTTATACTTGATTTTAATAAATTTCATTTCAAGTTTGGCATTTTTTCTTTATTAAATTTTTAATTTTGATTTCACCTTCAATCTATTCAACTTAACCCAACCCAATTCGTTAATTTAAAAATTGGGTTAGATTGGGTTAAACATATTTATCTATTTAGGTTGGGTTGATTTTATCACAACCCGTTCAATAGTGGGTTATGATGAATTTTCATAAAACCTATCTAACCCCACTTATGCCCATCCCTAGCTTATATAATCCAAAATATTTCCAAAAAAGAAATGCATAAAAACCATTAATTCATTTAAAAAAAATTGGAAGTGCACTAAGGCTGGTAAAATTCTCCAAATCCCGATTTTATCTTGTTCTAATGTTATGAGATTTTGTAAAACAATTTTGTCCTAATTTGCTATTTGGGTCGGGAAGCAAGACCCAATTTTTCCTCAATTACTATTTAGAATGTGATTGCGGACATTTGGGACCCTTATCAAGATCTCAAATGTTTCTATTGTCCCAATTATATTGTAAAGTGAAGCTCAAATTTGATTTTTTAGAAGGTATGACAAGTTGGTTTGATGAAGCACAACGATCTGACATATAGGTCATAAGAGTATGACATATCGTTTATAATAAAATTTACAGTGTATAATAACAAGCTTATGTCATCGAGAACATTAAATAAATCAATTGACACTTATAGTTTAATTTTTAATTAACTAAATTAAAAAAATCATTTATCTTAAGACAAAACAAAAATGATGGACCCAAACCCAAGCCCAAGCCCAACAAGTCCACTACTTGGCATTCACTTATTATTATTTTTTTCCTCAAAGGATTAGCCAATCTCAATACCATTCTTTAAAGATAAATTCACATATTAAATTTAAATAATTAATGGATAAAATCGAGATATTCGGGATTCTGATTAGGATTCAAAATTTTAATCGATTGGGAATTTGGATATAGTTTTTGTCATGATTTACTATTTAGGATTAGATTGGAGATGGTTATTCCTCACAATTCATTATGAGATGGGATCAGGATTGGCCACTCTTTCAAAGGATTGGCCAATTCAATATCATTTTTCAAAGATAAATTTACATATTAAATTTAGATAATTAATGGATAAAATAAGGATATTTGAGATTCTGATTATGATTCAGAATTTTAATCGATTGGGAATTAGGATATATTTTTTTCGTCTTGATTTACTATTTGGGATTGAATTGGAGATGATTATTCCTCTCGATTCATGATGGAATGGGATCAGGATTGGCCACTCCCAATCAGAAGGTCTCGATTGCCAACTCTAATGTACAATTGGAGAATCAATATACTCTGAATTCCCTAAAGTGTTTTTATTTGCATATTCAGTAAAATCCTAATAAATTATTATTATTGAAAAAAATTAACTAATTGAATTATAATTTACTAAATAGGTCTTAAATTGGGTTACTAAAAAATAATTTAATCGAATATTAATTTATTAATGTTTTACTGTTCAACTTTTTCTGATCTATCATTATGCAAAGTTTCCATAAAATTCTTTCAATTTTGCTCCAACAACTAGAGTTCATCTTGTTTATTCTTTCACAGCAAATTAGTGCACTCTATGATAACGAGTATGATCAATTTAAGTCATAACATCTTTCCTCACACACCAAAAAAAAATCTTGTTGATCACAACAAGATTTTTTTTTTTTTTGGGGATAAAATTCAAGAGCGAACATCAATCCTTGCCAACTAAAATGTCCAGTTAATAAATAATATCCAAACTAAATTGATGTAGCAGCATTAAAATAAAGGATTTTTTTTTTTTTTTTTTATAATGATGTATGATTCATAAACTAAAGCTAATTGGGAATATATATTAGATTTAACCTTTATGAAATTAACAAAATGTTATTAAAAAATAAAATGAAAATATATAAGCTTGTAAAAATTAAATTTACTACCATGTAGGAATATTCACTATAACATAAACAACAAATTTATGGAATAGGTATGCTAAACTGGTGCTAAAAATAATATATACTTCATGATCAATTATACAATGGTCCTTAATAGCATATAAAATAAAAAGTATTTTAATATGTCGATATTAAATTTTATTAAAGCATGAGTGATCAAATATTTTTTAGGTTATAAACAATCTCATCCATGAATTTATTGATGTAATTATGATATGTTCACTTAAATATACGTACTTAGTTGTATCGTTTATTAGTGTTATATTACTTACAAATTTTATAATTGCCACTCATTTATTTGGTTTGTGTTAAGTAACCTACTAGATAGTATATCTTATACTTAATAGTAATAGATTTTGGAACAGTTATATAAAGGGGCACTCTATGACCCTGTTATAAAAATTACAGCATCAATAGTGGTATATATATATTTACCATTAGATTTAATCAACAAGTTATAAAATTAAAAGTTAGTTAGGATAATATTTTAATTTCAAATATTAAAAATTTAAATTCACTAATTATCAAATTCATTAATGTGTTTTTTAAAGATTAAATAATAGAAAAAACAAGTATAGTCTATTAATACTTCTATATTTTTTAAAAAATATATGTATTTTAATATTAACACAAGTACACGACTCAATTTTAGTTTATCTTCTTATTATTATCTCATTTTCAACAAAAATTAACTAGATTAATAAATATTGCAACTATTAATTCAACTCAATCTTCGTCAGTGAGCAATTTAAAAAAAAAAAAAAAGACAATGAATAAAACTAAAAATTCAAAATTATATTATTCCAATTATAAATAAAAAAATGGGTCTGAATTAGCATGTGTTGTTGAAGGCTGAATAATGAATAATCCATATTTATTATTTACACATCTAAATTAATTTATGTATTTGCATATTTAATTTTTAATTTTGTTTGTGATTTATAAATATTTATGGAATTTTAAAAAATAAAATCATATCCATAAACATGAATATTATCTATTAATTATTAAGTAATTAGTTATTTATCCACTAAATTAAATCAATGGTAAAAATTAAAATATTTAAATTCAGGTGTCCAGAAGGATTCTATTACCAATACTATAAAAATTCATATAGCATCATAGAGAAATTCTTATTTAAAGAAAATTATCACATTACAAATTTAAGGGAGGGTTGAAAAGTAATTTTTAAATAAACTATTGTACTCAAGTGAAATTATTTCAAACACTAAGGGTGATCACAGTTGTTTTACAAAAATTCTCCACCCTAAACGGACACGGTTAACAAACCGATTACAATTATTTTTAAATTTTTTTTAATATAAATATTATACAACTAATCAACGGTACACAATTAATACATCGTTAATGCTGTAAAAAAAATTACATCATCCTAAGTTTAGAATTTCGAGAAGAAAAGTATGAATGCGTGACGTATTATTAATGGGATAAAATCGAACAAGTCATATGTCATAAATAAACTGCTTATCCAGAACCACTCCACGCGCAAGAAAAGCTCGTGAAGTACACCACATGCTCCCTCCACGTATTAAACGAAAACCCGTGTCGACACTCGCGAAGAGGTACCTAGTAACCGTTGAAAATGGAGGAGAAGATGAAGGTGATGGGTGTGGTGGGCAGCGGCCAGATGGGCTCCGGAATCGCCCAGCTTGGCATCATGCACGGCTTGGACGTGTGGCTCGTGGACACGGACCCGGACGCATTGGTTAGAGCCACCAAATCAATCTCAAGCTCCATCCAAAAGTTTGTCTCCAAAGGCCAACTCTCTCAGGCAAGATCGCTCTGTTGTGTTTTGTTCTTGTTACTTTCAATTTTGATGAGTTTTATTTAATAATATTTGCAAAAAAATATTACGAAACTTATGCTTTGTAGGAGCTTAGTGATGTTAGGATTGATGAATATAGTGTTATGATTTTTGCCCAACTCATAGTTTCAATCGCTAACAAATAAGTGAGGTTGGCTGCATAGGCTTGATTCGTATATTTGGACTTTTCAGGAGTATAATTATCTTATCCGATCGTTCCTTATGATTGGTTGTAACTGGAAAGTTTATTTTGGAAATTTATAGTTTCTTTGCTTCTGTTGTCGAATTAATGCGAAATTACTTTGTGCTTTTCATATACAAGAACAAGATGGGTTTGCTATGTTTTTTTTTTTTTTTTCGTTTGTGTTTAATTTTGGGGGCGAGGATCCTCGGCCCTTGTAAATGTTAAATGCTACATAGATACGAATGATACCTAAGTAGTTAGAAATTTGTTTAATCTTCTTGTGATTTTAATAATGTTGGCTTTTGCAAATAGGACATGCTTGATTTGGTGTTTTTTTTTTTTTTCACTGCTCTTTTCCCTTTTTGTTAAGGACCGCGGAATTTATTGTTTGTTATTATGTCATTCGGTTGCGGCTGTCCCCAAATTTATTAGTTGAAATCTTGCTTTCTGAGAGTCTGATTTGCTGTTCCTCAAATATTAAAAACAATTTCAGGGATTTCTTGGAAATTTTTTTAAGGATTTGATTGGACCATTTGTTTATATTTTTATGAGTATGCTTGATCGTTATCATCCTCTGAATGTTGGGTGATTAAAAATTTAGTTGGTGCTCCTAGCCTGCACCACTGGGGACCTTATTGATTTATTAGATTGAACAAGTTTGTCATCTTTAATTATCCAGGCAGTGGGTACCGATGCTCTGAAACGTCTAAGGTGTACATCAAATTTGAAAGACCTCCATTCAGCAGATATTATAGTTGAAGCTATTGTGGAGTCTGAAGATGTAAAGAAGAAGTTGTATTCTGAGCTTGATAAGATTACAAAAGCTTCTGCTATTTTGGCTTCGAATACAAGCTCCATATCTATTACTCGTGTAGCATCTGCGACCAGTAGACCATGCCAGGTGATACTCAGAATATCTGATAACAACACTTAATTACACTAGCCTCACTGCTAGATTTATTTATTTGTATTAATGTTGAAATATCTTATTTAGTAACATTGGAGTAGAGTAGATTAGTATTAGTGTTGGAATTGCATTAGCATCTTTTTTGTTAACCATCTTAAAATATGATACAATAGGTGCATTTCGTTCCATATTTTCTTTTTCTAATTGGTTCTTACTGTCGTCTGTGGCAGATGGAACTTCACTGAACTATTCGTTTACACTTCACTTTTGATTTTCCAGTCTACCACTTAAACTCAAATGTATAAGAGTTTTTGACAAAAGTATTTCTTATGTAACCCAAAAGAGTTGAATGATGGATGGCTGGTTTATAAAAGTAGTTTTGCGTTGGAGATAGATCATTTGCTAATTTAATCTTAAATTAGAAGTCTAATCTTCCAAAGCTGTCTCCTCCTTCTCTCTTGTTGCCTGCCTTTAACTTTACATGGAACATAAAACCTTGATTTATTATTGTGTGTTTGTGATCATTCTGTATGTATTCTCGTCATCAGTTTCTACATTATTGCATTATAAATTTGAATTCTTGTTTGTGAATTGCATTTCACTACAATTAAGTTAACATTTTTGCCAACTTTGAGACATTAGATTTAGAAGTCTAATTAAGTCGAAGTGAGATGCTATTGTTGCAGGTGATTGGCATGCATTTTATGAATCCTCCTCCCTTAATGAAACTAGTTGAGATCATACGAGGGGCAGACACATCAGATGAGACATACCATGCAACAAAAGCCCTGGCAGAGAGGTAATTGGATCAGATAATATTCTCCATGAAACTTGACTTTTCTTTTTTACTTGCTTCCCCTATCTCTTGAAAACAATCTTCTTCCCACCATCCAGTTCATGTGCACGTGAAGAATACCCGGGAAAGAGGGCCAACAATGGGCATGCCTCTGTTTATCTTATATTTGTCTGCCAATTACATCACTTTGACTTCTGGATTTGCAGGTTTGGCAAGACAGTGGTATGCTCTCAGGATTATGCAGGCTTCATTGTAAATCGAATCTTAATGCCAATGATAAATGAAGCATTTTTCACACTTTACACTGGAGTGGCAACAAAGGAAGACATTGATGCAGGGATGAAGCTGGGAACAAACCAACCGATGGGTCCATTACAACTTGCAGATTTCATTGGGCTAGATGTCTGCTTGTCAATAATGAAAGTCCTTCACACTGGTCTGGGGGACAGTAAATATGCTCCCTGTCCTCTTCTCGTACAGTACGTTGATGCTGGTCGCCTTGGAAAAAAACGAGGTATTGGAGTTTATGACTACCGCAGAGTACCTGAACCAGTAAAACTAACATCTCATCTATGAAATATGTTGTATTGTTAGAACAATAAGGTTAGCGGAGTGCTTTAGTAACTATTATAATATTCATCTTTTTATTCAAGATGATTTTGCGACAGGTTAGCCTCAGCTAGCCATCCCACAGGGAGTTATTTCCTTTACACCTTAATGTTAAAAGGGGGTCTCATATTGGGAGTATTTCTTGCAGTAATATTAAAGTGGAAAAGTAAAATGAAACGTTTTATTAGTATATTCCAGTGTCGTGTGCTTTCTGTTGTATTTATTATTTCCTTCTCATGGTTTCCTATTTTTGCCCCAAATATAATGCTGAAATTGTCAAATAGCTTTTTAGCAACTTACCAATGGCTATTTATTTCAGTTTGGAAAACCTTTTTGCAACGGATTGCTCACCGGTTAGCTAAACATCAGTTCAATTTACTATGAAGCTCCGCTAAATGTTTTTCTGAATTTGTGAATGACTCGTGCTGACAGTTTCCATTGTTCTTGCACAACTTAAAACATTTATCCCTCTTAGCAATTCGGTAGAACTTGGTTGTATAATCTGCATTGAAGGTGATATGCATATAGCTCAGTATCTAATTGGATGTTACTGAGATTCTGAATTTGCAGTTGCAATTGCTGTTGCGTATACTTGATAAAGTAGATCGGAATTGCAGCCATAGAAGTTTTGCAAGCTTTAGCAGAAAGTTGAGGAGCTTTGGGATCCAATAAAGCAAACCAGAAACCAGGACAAAATTCATTCTCATGGTACTATGGTAGGATAAACTTTTGCATGTTCAGGGATGAAAAGTGGATAAGAAAGTGATAATATTATTATGCTCGTGCTTGGCTTTAAGCTGCTTATTCATTCCATCTTTGAAATGCGGCAACCTCCTTCAATAATTTAATGTCTGAACAGCACAAAGTTTTCAACCTTAAACCGCATGGTAATGTCAAAGTTATTGCTTGCCAGCTTGGAGAATCTTACTGTGTGAGACAAAGAAATCTAACCGAGCCCCTAAATTTCAATGCAAGTGACCCACAAAAGGGAGCCTATTGAGAGTTATTTAGCTCCATCTTCATCATTGATTATCTAATGGCCAGCCCCACAACACCACCCCTAGCATAAAGTTGTCAACATCAATTGGCATTATCTTTCTGTGAAGTGACTGAAGTGGAATCCAATGAACAACTAAATTATTGAAAAGCGAGAAACAAAACTGAACAACATCATTGGATAAGAAAGCATATAGAAAGAAATTGAAGAGCTTAGACAAATTTTGAGACCAAGGCTTGCCAGTAGCAATGAAGTTCTTGTTCCAGTGTCCATGTTGCTCATGTTTCTGTTTTGTGAAGCCGAAGGCTGGCAAGCCAAAGATCAAAGATGCCAAGGACAAGGAAGTGAAGGTAGCAAAACCAGAAAAGGAAAGTGAAGCCAAGCCAGAAAAGGAAGCCAAGACAGATTAAAAATTGAAGCTCCATTAGGCTAAAATTATGCATGGATTTACTACGTATGGCTCTCCTTCTTTTCATTATATGGAAGTAATTAATCGTCTGTAGCTGCATTTTCATCCAAAGTTCATGTGAATGCTGGCTTGATATCCGTTTATAATTGTACGTTGCCTCTGCTTTATATCAATTGCAATGTATAAAAGAATAATAATATTTGCTAAAGCCCCTTTGCCTATGTTACTACAGCATGTACAAGATTACGTTAATTTCTCATCTTAAATGCATTCAGTTTTCGGATTCTGCAGGTCAAGTTTGAATGTTAAAACGCAGAATTTTGTTTAACATTTTTTGGAAGCTAAGATTTAGATTATTCATTTCCATTGTGTTGTTGAGCCTTAGTTTATAATTACGCTGGAGAGTTAGAAGCATAGTAAATATTGCAGTAAATTTTGGAGCAATTCTGCAGTGATTACTGTTTGGCACGTGTTCGATAAACACTTACTGTGTTAGCTGGAGGGGCAGTAATTTGCCTAAAAGCCCCTATGGAATTAAGGCCCCAATTTATAAACATTAATTATATATATATATATATATATATATATATATATATATATATATATATATATATATATATATATATATATATTATTTAATGCCATTAAATTTTTATAGCTTGTAATTAGCAGGTCAGCCTTAGGTAAACGGAGGCCCTGCGCGAAAAAATACATAAATAATAAAAAATTAATTGAAAAATATGAAAAGATGTTAATAGAACATTAGGTTGTGATTTTACTTATTAATATGGCAATGTGCGAATAAAATCTTAACAGCGACACCACCTTCACTTTCTTTTTAATTTTTTTTTTAATTTTTTGTTTAATCGTAAGGACAGATAATGTTGATAGAATATAACTAATATATGAAAGGATTTCATAGAAAAAATATTTAAATTTCAATTTAAATTTTGATTAGAAAAGTTGGGTAAGAAAATAAAGAAATATTAATGAGCACTGAATACATGCTAAAAAGAATAATAACACTGAATGCATTAATTCAAAGATTACTGTAAGCTGGGAACGTGAATGACTAACATAATAGTTTGATCACTAATATGAAGAAGTAAACAAGAGTAAATTAAAGAGGGATTGCCCTTAAAACTTAGGGCTTTGAATTTCATAAAAGTGACGACCTTAATCTAATGTAGTCTACTTTCACAAAATTTTTGGACGACTATTTAGAAGAAGAGGTTCTCAAGGATTCAAAAAGAGCAAGAAATCTCTTAGTACTTTAATGTGTTACTATTTACTATATAATAAAATTATTTCCCTTGCTCTGATGTCATCCTAACATTCAAATATCAGTATATTTGTACTTATCATTACATTGCACCCCCCATCCTCTCTCTTCTCCAAATTAAACCTCTCAGAAAATGTCATGATGTTGGGTGACTAAAATTTCAGTAGAGACCTCGAATTGTGGGGCTTCTAGGCGGTTCGTATCGGGGTCCAGGCCTCAGAAAAAGGCCCAAAACCTAATTAGGCCGGGTCCGAGTGGGTTCGGGTTAGTGGTTCCGGCTCCAACCCGCCGCCGTTATTCGTTGAATAATCTTCCTTTAAAAATTTCCAACCAACGCAGAAAATTTGTACCTGTACCTCTCTTGCACATTAAATAATGTCACGTTGTATTCATGTCTCACACACATGTTAATCAATATTTATTTTCTTTTTGTCAACTGTTTATTTACTTTATATTATTGCTTCCCTCTTCAGAGATAAATAATGGGGATTTATAAAGTTAATAATGATGAATTCTAAAACCTTAGTATTTTATCTTCTTTGAATTTTCGTCTCATTTTTATTTACTTTCTTATTAAGTTTGAAACCATTTCCATCCTTAAAACAATAATTATTAGCTAGGTTAGAATTAAATATAGAGAAGTTTGATTTAGTGTTTCCGCTTCTAATAGATTCATATGCTTGCGATTAAATTTTAAAATTAAGTTTTCAGGCATGATAGCTGCTAGAAGCCTTATCCAAGTCCAGTTATTTATGCCTATTGAAATAAGAAGAATTCAGAAGCTCAATTTGAATTTGAGAAGGAGATGAGTGTTGATTAGTAATAACGTATTGAACTAGGTGATAAAGTTATCGGAAGAGGTTTTTAACTAAAATTTGGTTATCCAAATTGTATTATAAATAAAGTATTTTTTATGCATAAAAGGACGGGTACTAGTTAATAATCCAAGGAAAAGGAAGCTCGATTATTTTCATTATTTCAATAGAGAAAATTATTCTCTCTACCCACGGACATAGGCAATTATTCTCTCTACCCACGGACATAGGCAAAAAGTTGATCCACGTCAAACTTTTGTGTTTCGTTCATTATATTACCCCTAGCTCTTTTATTTTTTTAATTGCCCAAAAATCTGTGTCAACAAATTTATATTATTTTAATTAATTTTTTTTCCTTCACTGAAGAGAAAAAAATAATTATAGTATTTCTCTCTCTTCAATAATAATGATTTAAAAAATAATATGATATTAATTAAAGAAAGATAAGTCACTATTTAATATTGAAAAGAGAGAAGAATAATTTTATTTAAAGAATTTTATTTAAAATTTGTTTAGAGATGCTCTTATATACTTGCACAATAAAATAGACGGCTATATATTATAAAGTAATGGATGGAGTCTAAATCAATTTTTTTTATTTAAAAATTCAAATTCTAACTAATTAAATAAGGCGGTTGGAAAACCACCCGACCAGACCATGGAGCCCATAAGATTTGATTAAGCACGTGCAAAATTTTACTTTTTGGTTAATGTAAAGATCAAAATGAGCTGTACTCATTCTCACCCAACACAAAAATACACTTAATAACGCGCCAAACTCCTTTTATTGTTTTTCATTTATGCAAAGAAAACTGAGCGTACGTGGAAAGGATTTTCTTTGCATTAACTCATGCTTTGTGTTCAAAAATTGAACACAAAAATTAACTCTTAATTTTTTGTGTTCAAAAATTGAAAAACTCATGCTTTGTGTGACAGTACAAGGGTGTCTAACGAATTGAGAGCATGAATGACTATCGAGATATATAACAGTGCCATGGCTGTGCCTTTCAAGCTTGTTTTGTCCTCCTTGCTCTTATAATTGATATGGCTCTAGCTTTTGGTCACAACATTTGGGCTAGCTTCGTCACTTACAGCCAAGAAATAGTTCAGGAATTTGCCTCAATGACACCCTTTCTTGTAATCTAAATAATATTTGATGATATGCGGGCCATCCTATCAATTTGTCGCGTACAATTTTTATAAGAATTTTATTAAATTGCAGCAGCTATAAATTAGTACAGCTTTTAAGGATTTTGCAATTGTAAAGAGTCTCTTATATATACTATAAATTTTGATTTTTGACAAAAGCAGGAGTGGCAAGATTATGTGGCTGGCAACACTATTTGGCAACATTCTGTTTCATTGGAATGCCACTTGCATTGCTTTTTGGATTTAAGTTGAATCTCAATGTTAAGGTGTGACAAATTGGATTGTAGTAGCTTGTTGAATTATCTTTTTGCCCCCTTTCAATTAGATGTATTGGGGGGTAACAACATTAAGTAGATAAAAACCACACATTTTGGGCACAGAGCAGCTACCTGCAACAAAGAGCTCTCACAAATAATTCCCATAAGTGACTTTTCTGAGTTAGGAGAATGATAAGAAAATATAGTCTTCATATAAGACTGACAGAATAATAGCGAAACTATATAGTGCGTTTATTAAATGGAAATATGGGTGTTTTGGATTCGGACCAAGTAATACACAACTCAAAACCTAAATTTTATTGAAAAATATTATAAAATACATATTATTTTAAATAATTATATTTATTTGATCCATCTATTATACATATGTAAAGTTTTAGATATTGAGAGTTGATATTTCAAGCTCAAATTCATTAAAATAAATTTAAAATTATAAAAAAATAAAAAAGTATACTTATATAATATATAAAATATAAAATCCAGGTATGAAAACCCAGATTAAAAAACCCGGCCCGGTCCCAGGCTTTTTAAGCCCGGCCTTGGATGTCTAAAAAATACATTCGAGCTGGGTCCGAGCATTACCGTATTTGGACTCGGACTTGGATTTTGCCAACCCTAAATAGGAATCAGAATGAACTAGAATAGGAATGAGCTGAAATCAGAAGAGCTGTAGGAATCGGAATCGGAATCGGAATCGAAATCGGAATGAGCTATGTTGCCATTGATGTGTTTGATTTGTCTTATAATTAGAATCGAAATGAGTTACATTATTACAAATTATTAAAAAGTCCTTGATTAACCATTATCATAATTATTATTTTATATTTTTATTATTGTGATTATTATTATTTAACAATTATTATTAGTAATAATTATTGTTAATAATAATACTATAATTATTATCATTAATAATTAATTAATTATAAAACTTTTATTGTAATAATAATAATAATAATAATAATAATAATAATAATAATAATAATAATAATAATAATAATAATAATAATAATTTAATATGTTTACTTTGAATGCATTATTGTAAGTTAATAAAATAACCTTAGCTAATTATTGTTCTTATTTATTATAATAATTGTGATTGTGATTATTATTATTCAATAGTGATCGCCAATAATAATAATAATAATAATAATAATAATATAATAATAATAATAATAATAATAATAATAATAATAATAATAAGAACAATACCATATTTAATAAAGGTATTAATGAGAAAGAATATTAAAGTTATGTTAAGATATTTTGTCATTAAGTTAAAAAAGTTAGATTATTTAATTTTTTTTATTTGGACCTAAACATCTTATAATCAAATATAAGCTGTAGAAAACAAACAAACTGAAAAGTCTAAAAACGAGAAAATAATTGAAATTTAAACCTTACACAAAAAACAAATAAATTGTTATATTTTTTATTTTTAACAATTCAATATCAAATGAACCTAAAGAGGGGGAAAAAAATTATTTATTAAAAAATTAGGATAAACGCTAGGTCGAATGCAATCCTTACATTTTGTTGATTATTTTTCATCAAGAGTGCGCGGTCGCACACGTCCCATGCTTGATTTGAGTCAATGGCTCATTTCTTGAACAAAGAATTTAAGATGGTCAGATATATTAAAATAATATATATTTGATCTGAAAAGGAGGGACTGAATTAGAGTGATGGTAGGAGTAGAAAAAAATAAAAAAAGAATGAGAGAATTTAATTGCTTATCCCCTTATTCATTTACTCTCTTTCTATTTATTTTTTTATTATTTTTCTCTTTTTTCTCTCTACCTTCTTTCCACCAAACATTTTTCATTGAATTATTATTGAAGGGGATGGGACATGAGAGTTGGTAGATTGGAGAAGCAGAGTAAACAGAAGGGCAACTCCAAAATTTAATGAAATCTACTAAAAATTCAATATTAATCTTTAAAAGTTTAGCTGGTGCGTTATTGTCTTTTAATATGGTCGGTGAGATTGAAATAACCCTCCATGTTCGAAGATGTCCCTAACTAAAACTTGAGCTGCTGCCCATAAGTTGGTACTTTTAATTATTATGAATTGAGTAGTCTTGCAAAAATTGAGTGATAAAATTTGTATATCATCATTAAAATAAACTCATCATTTGGATGAAGATAAAATTTGAAGATTTTCTAGTAAGATAAAACAATGTAACCTCAGTTCGAATATAAATTTTATATTTAATACTAATCCTTGTATAAAATTATGGTAGAGTTTACTTATTAGATTGGAGTAGAAATCCTGAGAAGTAGGAATATGTTGTTTGTTTACACTGGAATGAGAGTGTGGAATAGGAATCAAAATTCTATTTATGTGTTTACTTTGTTTTGAATTGTGAGTGAATTGTTTTAAATTACAGTTTTATTTTTATTTTAAAATTATAATTTTTAATTACAAAGTAAATAAAAATATATTTATAAGGTAAACTATTCATTTATTATTAATTTTAATTATATGAATTGATAATAGTTATTAATATTCTTAATTATGTAAATCATAATTTTTATAATTTTAATTTTAATTATGTAAATTAAAAATTATTTATAAGGGCAACATAAATGAAATATTGTTATTAATAATATAGTAAAAAATAATATTTTCTTAGAATAAACTATTAATTATTATTAATATATTAATAATAAATAAATATCATACTATTAAAATTAAATAAATATAATAACATTATTTTTAAATAATTTTAACTTTACTTAAATCAATGTAAACTATTACTTTTAACTAAATATAATAATATTATATTTAAATAAATTTAATATAATTTTTAATAAATATAATATTATTAAATAGAATAGGTGAGAGTGGCTTTTACTCTCGTCTCGCTCAATAAAAATAAAAATCATACTTATCACTAAAAAAATAATGAAGGGAGATCTCGAGACTTCTAATCCTCTCTTTAAATGAGTAATCAAGTAAAGGTTATAGTGGGTGTAGTACACACTTTCCGCTCTCACTCAAACACAGGCAGTGTAAATTTGTGTTTATGTCTCTCAACTGATGACTGGTTTGTATATCACGTGTTAACAGTGACCATAAAGGTGAAAGTAAAGAAAAATAAAGCTGGCAAGATTTGTGGGAAAGAGAGCCCATACCAGTAAACGGTGGAAAAAATATATCGAAGATTTGTGGAGAAGAGAAGAAGACTAGTTAAAACTACAAGAGAAAAATGCTAGGGAATACAAGAAGTTCAGATAATCCCAAACTGCCTTTGTTAGGAAGCAGTGATGATGATATTAGTAACAGTCATGGAGAAGAAGAAGAAAGGAGGTGTTGGTGGAAATGGAAGAAGGTTTTGGACTTGGAAGAGGCCAAGGATCAAGTCTTGTTTTCGCTACCAATGATTCTGACAAATGTTTCTTACTATGCGATCCCTTTGGTTTCTGTCATGTTCGCTGGTCACCGTGGTGAGCTCCAGCTTGCTGGTGCAACTCTTGCCAACTCTTGGGCCTATGTCACTGGATTTGCTTTCACTGTAAGCAGTACTCAAATCACTTTGCTTCATCTTTTGAGTTTCCAAGTTATTGAGAAAGCTAGCTTATAGTATATTATTGTGATTAGTATATTGGATAAGAAATAATAAGCGTATTGTGATTGATTATTCTCCTCTGTTGATTCTTGTTTTTCATTCTCTGTTGTCCCAACAGCAAGGACTAAGTGGAGCACTTGAAACACTTTGTGGTCAAGGATTTGGTGCGAAGCAATACAGGATGTTGGGAATATATATGCAAACATCTTGTATCATATCTTGCTTCTTCTCCATTATCATATCTTTCCTGTGGTTCTACACAGAACCTATACTTATTTTGCTTCATCAAGATCCGAATATTTCAGAACAAGCAGGTCTCTACATGAAGTATCTCATTCCCGGTCTATTTGCATTCGGGTTTATACAGAACTTTCTAAGGTTTCTTCAGACACAATCCATTGTCATGCCATTGGTCTTCTGCTCAGCTCTCCCATTGGCAATCCATTTTGGCATTGCATATTCTTTAGTTCATTGGACATCCCTTGGCTTCGATGGAGCTCCGCTAGCATGTTCAATTTCGTTGTGGATATCGACACTTTTGCTAGCAAGTTATATCCTTTGTTCAAAGAAAACTGAGCGTACGTGGGAAGGTTTTTCTTTTGAATCATTCCGTGTCTTGCTCATCAACTTGAAAGTAGCCGTGCCATCTGCTGCAATGGTGTGGTAAGTGTCACTACTTTTCTTGATTCGAAGTACAGCTCCATCATACTAAAAAGAAAAAATATTATCATTGACGGCCTACAATTTTTGTATCAAAGAATTTGATATGAATGCGGCTTATTGTGATGTAATTAGGAATTGACAAAGAATTTAAAACTCTGTACTTCAAAAAATGTTCTTTGTGTTAGTCCTACAATGAACATTCGAGACTCAGAAAGATTCCGTTCTCTATTATATATACAAACGGTATAGGGTAAAACATTTGCCTAGGAACTAGCTATTACATTAATTTGCAGGGTTAAAATCTTGCTAACTGATAATTTGGAGAAAAGGGTGTATGAATTAATGCAGTTCATTATAATACCATGATCTTGTTTAAATATATCATCTGAACTTTTTTCAGCTTGGAGTTCTGGTCTTTCGAGATCCTTGTGTTCTTAGCTGGATTGATGCCAAACTCAGAACTATCTACGTCATTGATCGCAATGTGGTAAGCTTAAATTTTCGGCCATTGTTAGTTTTTTGTACATTAATTCTTTTGATGTTGTTTATCCTAAGAGTACTGATTATATCTTGACTTGATGTCTTTAACGGTATGTTTCTCTATTTGGTTTCATGATCTTCAGTGTGAATACACAAGCCGTTTGCTACAACTTTAGTTATGGTCTCAGTGCTGCTACAAGGTTAGGAGCCTAAACAACTCCTAGTCCAAGTTCCATGGTTTCTGCATTTTTTGTGTTCAAAAATTGAAAAACTCACGCTTTGTGACAGCACAAGGGTGTCAAATGAATTGGGAGCAGGAATGATTGATCGAGCTAAGAATGCCACGGCGGTGACTCTCAAGCTTGTTGTCCTCCTTGCTCTTATCATTGATTTGGCTCTAGCTTTTGGTCATAACATTTGGGCTAGCTTCTTCACTGACAGCCCTGGAATAGTTCAGGAATTTGCCTCAATGACACCCTTTCTTGTAATCTCAATAATATTTGATGCTATGCAGGCCATCTTATCAGGTTTGTCATATTCAATTTTTTCGAAGAGACTCTTATATATATGTATGAACTTTGATTTGTGACACAAGTAGGCTAATGTTGCAGGAGTGGCGAGAGGATGTGGTTGGCAACATTTGGCTGTGTGGGTTAATTTGGCAACATTCTATTTCATTGGAATGCCGCTTGCATTACTTCTTGGATTTAAGTTGAAACTTCATGTTAAGGTGAGCCAAAATCGATTTTAGTAGGCTCTTCATCACTCAATACTCCCACCATGACAAGTACATTTCTTTTTTCTTTTAATTAATTTGGTCACCTCTTGTATGTTTTTTTTTTTTTTTTTAACAGGGTTTGTGGATTGGCTTAATCTGTGGCCTCTCATCCCAAGCATGCTCCCTGTTTTCGATTGTGTTGCGAACGAAATGGACTAAAATCGACGTAGCAGTGAGCAGCCAAATAGAAGGGCCCTCTTCAATTTAACCTTATTGTGGTGTTTTGGGACCAGAGGCTGTCCGTTTTGTTCAATCCATTAACTTTATATTGGAAAGAATTGGATTACAATGCCACTATAATATATAATAAAGCAAAAACTGTTCTTTATGTTTACAATTTTTTTTTTTTTTTTGGGTTGGAAACTCTTATCTCTCTACTTACTAAGAGGAGGGAAGTTAAAATTCTAATTACTCTTGTTCATTAATAGAACGAAAATTAAAGCTCGAATTATTCATACTAATTAATATGATGGAAATTAACGTTTTAACATTAACCTTTTTTTGTTGGGGGGGGGGGGGGGGTGTTAGGATTCGAATCTACCATCCTCAACTTTCAAACCCAAGTTCTTAATAAACAATTATAATTAATAAATCAAAATTGAGAATAATCACTAAATTGTAGTCCAATATCAACTTTTCACTAGTAAATAATGGGCCGAGATTATATCAAAAACTCGTCCTTGGATGCATCAGAGACTTGCAACCAAAAAACATTCTTGATCCACAATAACCACTTGTCGTAAATGGATCTCCACCTCTCACTAGTGGGCCTCATAAATAACTGCCAAAGAGAAGATGTAAATGAAAAATCATTCAATTTTTTATGTGTTGTTATATAAATTTCAACGTAATCGCACGTGCATCAGTCTATTGAAGTATAAATTAGAATAATAAGATTGAGCTCATAAGAAAAGCTAATTTTATTGAAGTAAAATTTAATCTAAAATAATTATAATTCTATCCTAGTTAAAAAGAGAATACTTTGTTTTAGAAAATTAAAACTAAAGATACAAGTAAATTCAAGGCAAGTATGACATAAGAATTCTAAAGATTGAGGCTACTAGAGATCCAAAATTCGCCATTGTTCAATTTAACAATTATCTAATTATCAATCAATTCTTAATTTTAAAGTGGCGACTCGACATTAGTTTATATCTACTCATATGTACTCATGAATATAACAATTACTCTCACTTAAAATTAATCTTATGTAGGTTCTAGAGTTGGCAAAATGGGTTACTGAATCATGTTCGTGTTGTGTCAGCTTCCTGTAGTGTCAAATTTAAGTCAACTAAAATATGATTCATTTAATAATTATGTCAAAATATTAAGACTCTAACTCAACACAGAAAATAAATGAGTTACCCGATAACCTACTAAACATCTATATATATAGTAGAATCTCTGTAAATTGATAATATGTTTTATATAATAAATTTTCACAGTCCTGACTTAGATCAGTGGACTAAATTAATAGTTTCGATAAAATAATAAGATAATACTTTTCTAAAAAAAATTTATATAACTTTATGGTTTCATTCAAATTGTAAATTAATAATTTGAATTACAAATGTAGTAGACTATGATATTTTTATTACATAAAATATGACTCTATTGTAACTTATTTACATCAAATATAACTATATTGTTACTTTTATTTTCTAAAAACTTAAATGTAGTTAGATCTCATCTCTTATTTTTCTTATTGCACCTAAAAGTTCTAGGGTCGACTTCTCAATCTGTAATAAGAAATTATGGAGTGTTGTCCATGTACGTTGATTGAATTGTAAATAACTCTATAAATTAATAAATTATTAATTATCGATTAATTAATAAGTTATTAATTTATCAATTATTTAATTTCTTTTTTAATTAATAAATTTTATATGGTTCCACCCTATGAATTTATAGAGGATATACTATATATATATATATA